>JACXSJ010003008.1:0-29923 GCA_014851325.1 Pentalonia nigronervosa
ATACCTACACTTCTCAAGTACTTGCCTGATAATCGGGTTAAAAATGTCAAGTAGCCGATTGCAGATCGAATATAATTGGTACATTATATGGGTCATTCAACAAAATTATAATTATTACAAATGCACCATTATAGGCACTAAACCCGTGTTGAAGTGAGCAAAACGAGAATAATATCATATAATATTAACCAACAATATAATTGGTCTCTGTATAATACTATGTAGGTATGGGTTTTTTTTTTTAAATAGTAGAATAATCAGAAGAAAAAAATCACGGGTATTATCATCATACCGTATATCGCAAAAGAAGAGTTTGTTTTTCTCCTCATGAAATATCGATAAAAATTATTACTTTCAACAATAAAAAAGAAGAGTAGTTATTTATATCTATATTGAGTTAAAATTATTGCATCTTATCTTTCGATATTTCTTTCGATTTGCAATAAATTGTCGACGAACGCGTCGAACAAAAATAGTAATAAATTCAAACACGGTCCAAATTTAAAGAGCTTCACAGT
This sequence comes from Pentalonia nigronervosa, assembly GCA_014851325.1. Lineage (NCBI taxonomy): Eukaryota > Metazoa > Arthropoda > Insecta > Hemiptera > Aphididae > Pentalonia > Pentalonia nigronervosa. Next base: position 519 of record JACXSJ010003008.1, read on the forward strand.
ACATATAATTCACTGTTGTTTATATATAGACGCTATTGTATATACATATTATAAATGATTACTTTATAATAAGAAGCTTTCACGACTTCACACAATTGGAATTCCGAGCACGGATTACGCGCTAGCTCTGCCGCCGTGAAACGAAAAATTCTATTTTATTTATTATTATTATTATTATTACTATTATTTTATTTTTTTTCGTCTCTCCTCCGGAATTTCTGTCTTTTTTTCCACTCGCTGTCAACGTCCCGGACACCAACCGTTTTCGCAAATTGAGCTGTTCCGTCGGTCGACTGATCACGTCTCAATCATCGCGACAGGGCGATGTGCGAAAAACATATAATCTGACGCATATTATAATACAGTCATGTTCACACTTGGTGTACAAATAAAACTTATACATACATTGTTTAAGCATGTTCATCCCCCCCCCCATTTTTCCTTTAATAGTACATTTTTATTCAAATTCTGATTTTTAGAATTTTTTCGTATACCTACTCAGAGAACATATTTTCAAATTTCTGATTTTTTTCTACTATAGATATTCTTAAGGAGTGTCCTGTGGTGATACTAACTTCAATTTTTAAAAACGAGAACCCCTATTTTCTACTGAAAATTATTTAATGGACTATTATCTTGAAAATACTGATGTATCTAAATAAAAATTCTAATGAGTAGTTTCTAAATTATCTATTAAAATATTTAAACTAAGGATAAAAATCCTTATAATGGATTTACAAAATATAAAATATTTATATTGATAAATCAATAGTAATTACTAACATTTTCTAGAATCATCTAAGCCCTCACACCTACATTAATTTAGGTACATCAAAATTATCAAAAAAAAAAAAAAATGTTTGCTGAATAATTTAAAATAAACAAGGGGGGTTCTTATTTGAAAATCAGAAGTAAGTATTGTCACATGATCATTCTTAAGTAGTTCAAAATTCTGATAATATGGTTTTCAAGCGTATTTAAAAATTTTAAAAATTCGAATTTGAATGCATGCATATGAGTTTAAGCTCAAAAAATAACTTGTATATAATAAAATATATACGTTATTGAATGACGACAAATATAAATATAGTAAGAGGTGAATTTACGTTTTTATAATTTGTCATTATTATAGTATATGGTCACGTGCGATTAGATTTTTTCGAAACTTTTTTCGTTTTTTATTGACACCAATAACACCCTCAAAAGGTTAAGTATGTAAACGTGCATTGTTATATACATATTACATACTAGCTATATAACCCGACTTCGCCCAGGAAAAAATTACAGATAGATAGATGGATAACAAATCATCTAGCATGCTATAAAGTATTACAGCAAAATATTAAAATTAAATTGACAAATTATTTGTATGAATTTTCAACAACGGTAATGAATAAAAAAAAAAATCAAAATCTATAAATTTTATTAGCAGAGGAGAGGAGATGTAATTATTTTTATTAATTGTGACACTATGTGAAGGGGGTGCTTGATCTCGTCATTAAGAACTTTTAATTTTACTAGCTTTATTAATTAAAAAGCGCAATTAATTTATCGATAAATACCACGTTGTTAGGTATGAAATTGACATGATTTTAAAGATTTTTAACCTAATTTTCTTGATGACTCTTCGATAGATAGGTCTTTCATAATAATTTAATCTAAATTCTACAAAACATAAAAAATCATCTCTGGATTTTATCTAGTTGGTTTACCGATAATTTAGGGTTCCAAATGGTGTATCCAAAATCTAGTATTGGTCGTATTAAGGCACAATACAGAACTTTTAACAGTCGGCATGTTTAAATTCCCCGAAGATCTGATTTACCATTTCTAATATTTTAAGCACTTTCTATTAATTAAATATGTTGTAATTATGACCTTTGAATAAACGATTTGAAGAGAAAACCATACAGTCTAAGTCACAAACTTGAGAAACACATTGGAAGAGTACATTCATCAACGACGTGACAGAAATGTAATTGGTTCTTTTGTTTCCAAATGTCATACAAGCGCATTTAGATAAATTCTATATAGATCAAGTGTAAGACGGATCATTGCAGTTTCATACAATTTTATAAAACGCATAAAATCATTTGCATGTAAGTATTTAGCATCATTCAAATGCTATATTCATACAAATAACTTTAAATCATTTGCGAAAAAAAATGTAGAAGATTTAAATTCATCTATTAAGTCGTATTGTAAAATCTATAAATGTATAACAGAAGGACAACTGCAGACCATTTTGAGGAATTTCTGAAGTTACTCCGAATTCTGCAGACACAGAATTATCTATTTTGAGGAATTGAGAGCATCCTTAGAGATGTATGACACAAACCACGATAATACATGGACTCATCAATCCTAATATTTCTCAGTTTGGAAACAAGAATACCATGGTGGTCAGCTACTGTGTCAAATAGTTTTTTTCAAATCAGTATGTAATAAACGCAATACGGATACAATCATCGCTGCGGCATTTATACATTATTACTCGTAATACCTAATTTTATCAACCAACATTATTAAGTAGACAATTTTGTCGTTGATGCTTGATAATATAATATCAAATATTGGACAAATAGTCCATTTTATACCAAATAGTTATAATAATAATAGTCTTTATAATAAATAGTCCATTTATCTAAAACATTATTCAATTATAAAATCAGTCTAGCCACATATCATGCAAATTCTCCCCTCCCCCCATACCACGTATCGTAATAAAAATAGGTATAGTCGACGGAAGCCGAATATAATGCTCAGGTAGAATTATGGTAATGGAAGTGCAGGTGGCGGTGAAGAACACTACGTTGCAGGTATATAATAATATACCGGAGCCTTTTTTGGGTGCATGACCTTCATTAGAGATGGAAACCAACGCGCGCGCGTCTGACAAAGCAACAAAAACCCTGTAGGACTGACCCATGCGAATAAAATGAAAGATTGCCTTTCGCTTAGGGGTTTTATACGGGCGGAAAATGAGAAAAAAGGGGGGAAAAGATACAACTATATATAGGTACTGTATAATATATATAACCCACCTCGCTAGGGAAATCGGGTATTTTGTGCGGTTTTTCGTTGTCCGACAACCGTTGTTTACGTATTGTTCGCTGACACCGGTGATTTCGGTGTGAAAAATTATACCGTCGAACAAGGGGAGTAAAAAAGAAGGAAACCGTTAATGAATAAGACCTCACCCCACGAGAGTACGCAAATAGTAACAATTAGGACGAGGTGGCATGTGTGTAGATATACGTTTGACCACAGGATTTTTTAAGTATTTATTTTTAGTTAACCATTTCTACGTAGATATCGAAAACAAAAAAAAATCAATAAGTTAAAATAAATGTTTATACATACCACTAGCTAATGTCACATTAAATTAACAATACCAATATGCATTTATTTTGATTTCAATTTAGAATGAAGCGTAATAAGATCAATATTAGTTTTACAATGATGTATTATATTTGTCCTAAATTTTGGTAATAAAAAAGTTTAAAAAGTTTTGTGGGTCGAAAACTGAACACAAATTAATTATGAATATAGTATTTGCAAATATTATTTTCATAATCACAGAAAATGAATAAAACAGAAGCAAGCATTGGTGGGTAGTGGTCAAACAGAGAATAATACGTTCGAATGCAATGATCTATCACTGTTTTTGAATTCAAACAAACGTACTTTGGTCGACCATCGAACTATAGTTTTTGAACTCGAAAGCATATAAATATATTTAAATGTGTGTTGTATGTATAGAAAACAAATTATCTAAGGAGCATGAAAAGTTTTTGAATGATCTGTATAATTAAACACTGTATATATGGTCACTGATTACTAATTAATATACGAACATTTGGCACTTGGAACGGATAAAATTTATATTTAATATAGATTTGAACATAAATTTATTAGTCGTTGATCTGAAAAGTCATATTTTAAACTCGACCGTTAACTAACGAAACATGAATAAAATTATAATACTTTCATATAAATTAATGATTCATGGCTTACGGGGAACACATAATTAAAAAAAAAATAAATAAAATAATAAAATACAAAACAATTCTAACAAAATTCGTCTTAAATTAATAAAATTATAAACTAAAAGCGGAGGTGGGCAAGTCGCTAATTGACGGGCTAAAGTTTAAATCTGTTGGGACTATTTAAACCGGATTTTACACATGGACTACAGTGCTGACAAACATATCACCGAGTTTAAGTGTGTTTGTGTGCGACGTATTTGGCTCACTCCGATGTGTACGTTGTCGAGTGAAATGGGAAATTTTAGAGAAACGACAAAAGTTTAGGAACGTCGAGGGTTAATTCCAAAAACAAGCGCTCAAACATTCCTTGCTCGGGGGAAAAAAAATTCCCTTCCTAAATGACCCATTGTTAACTAAGAGAAAGGGCATGGACCGAGACTTGGTTCTAAAGTTTTGTCTTCATTGTCATTGCGGGCATTATGGGGTCATGTGGGCGGCGCTCATCTATGAGTTTCCAGTCAACATCCGGTTTATATAAGGTTTCAAGATACACTGTCACGAAATGGAGACACTCCGCAGAGATGATTATACACTTGCGTAGACTTAAAGGAAAATGCATGCAAGTATAAACTTTCTTGATATGAATACGTCTCGCGTCATCGAATAACGATAATGGAGTGCGAGGTTAAAAACAGGGCTTACATTTGAAAAAAAAATTCGTTCTACGTTATTTACAATCTAAACGTTACACAATTTTTACGTTTATCGTTTATTAAAAGTAAAACGTTATATAAGTTTTGTGTTTATCGTTATATCGTTAAAAATAATATATAATATCGGGAATGGCTGGGATACGGAACATAACAAATTCTTAGATTGATTACCAAGATAGAAAAAAAATCGTGGGGAATAAATATTTCTACCAAACCAATAATATGACTTTTTACTAAATTAATTTAAAACTATTTCGTTTTGCGTTATTTTTGATTTAATGATATTCTATAATTTACGTTTTGTTTAATGATATATTACTATATATTTTGTGGTATTTAATTATTTTTGTTTAAGTGCCGTTTTCCGTTTTAATTACGTTAACAAATTTCAATCGTTTTGTGTCATACATAACGTTATTATAACGTTTGCAAGCCATAGTTAAGAATGATAATATTTGCTAGTGTAAATTAAGTAAGGTATTACGTCATATATAGAACACCGAACATTACAAATACGAACTAAATGTAATATGAAAATCAAAAACTCTATAGATGTTCCACCATTAGGTACGTCTTAAAGTGTTCGTATTAACGCTATTAATTAAAATCGTATGTTTACGCGTTTGTGAAATATTTTACGCCTATTAAAATAATATTATATAATGCCTAACATGCATGTAAATGATGGTATTTGCATTTAGTATAATACATTGACGATGATGTTCAAACGAAAATAAATATTGTAGTTTAGCAGCTAATATCACATCGCTATAAGTCGATTGACTTTTGAGAATAAATATAAATAAATAAAATTCGTCGCGAGACGAAAGATGATTACGTCCATTCGTTTTTTATTAGAATAGCGTTATTTTTAGTTTTCAAAACAAAGTTTTTAACGAACGTCTCGATAATAAATAAACGGTTGTAAAAAATAAAAAAAAATTTACACAATTTGTCTTTACCGCGTAAAAAATATACCCACCATAGCAGCATTGTGGGTGTATTCGACGAAAGCTTAAAACTGCATCTTTTACTGTACAATATAACTACTTCATACAGCCTCGGCACGGTCAGGTTTCAACACCTGCGTCTCAGTCCCCCGGGTCTTATGCAAAATAGCCAAGCGAGAAATCCGACTTTTGTTTTATTTTCGCATCAGATTTATCGCTAGGGATTCGCCAGTTTAAAAGAATAGGTTCAGTTTTTATCCGTTGCCTTTTTTTGTTTTTATTTTTTTTTTTTTTATTTTCAATCCTCACCACAATATAGCGGTTGAGGAATTGTACGAAGGCGGTGCAAAAAAAAAAAACAGCAATAAATTTAGGATTTTTTGGATATATACTCGAGACTTGTAAATTGTGAACATTTCTCGGGTAACAATTATTTATGGTGTAGCGCGAGAACTGGATTTAGATTTCACAATCTGACAATTTAAAAGACAAAAACTTTGACTCGAGATGGAGAAAATTTTACGTCACAAATGCGATTTTCCCCTCCTCCTTCTCCTCCCCAGGAATTATGTGTATTTCGTTTTAACACTATTAACATTTCAAATTTAAATAAGCCAAGTTATAACTATGACAGATAGAATATAATAATATTATACTGTTCATTTATGATACATTTAAATCATATTTTATAAATATTTAAAAAGTAGAATACTTCTTTCAGTGTCGAAATTCTAAAAAAATAATGCAGACGACAGAAAAGTACATAATTCTTTTGATTTAAACTTATAATATTTATTGGTATATCATTATGTCCATTATAATATTACAACAATTTATATATTATATTATTCTTTATATTGTAAACAATATTTGTTTTATTTTGTTCTATAATATTGTGTTAGTGATGGTTTTGTAAACATATTGTGTTCATATAATATTACTGGTTATACAATCATTATTATAATAAAATAATTTAACAATACTATCAAGCTAGAAACAAATTAGACAAATAGATGGTAGGTTGTTTAAATTTAATGATACGATTTTTTTTTTTTTAATAAGACAAAATATTTCATAATGTGTCGAAAGTTTATAATGAATTACATTTTTGTGATCAGTTTAATTATACATATATTTGAGCAGGATAAAATAGGAACTTAAACTTGTTCTTGCTCGATTTTTTTTTAATTTGAAATTTATATTGAAATAGCACAAATTTCAGTTTGTAATGGAAAACAAGTGGTAATTATATTTTAAATAATTATTTTTGAGCATAAAAAGTGTAAAAATTGAAATTTGTCTAAAAAAAAAGAATATTGATATCCATCACTATTAATGGTTATCGTCTGATAAAAGTTTAGATAATATACATAATTTCATAAAAATATTTAATAATGCCAAAACTAACTAATGATTGTATTCGTTTACTATGAAACAATTTTTCTAAGTATTTTTTAAATATTCTGAATACTTTTTAAAACATTTTTAATAAAATTTAAATACCATAAAGCCCACTTTATAAATTATTTTTTACAAAAATTTGACTATTGATAAAAATAATATTGTTGTCGTTGAAACGAAGATGGGGTTTTGTATAATAATTTTTTTAAGAAAAATGAAAATCTAACAATTTTAAAATAGTTTTATATTAATAGTTAATACATCTTTTTATTTATTGTTTTATTTCTTAATCATATAATCAATATTTGATGAAAATTATTAGAACAAAATCTAATCATATTTTTAGCTCTAAGTCGTCAGACATATTATATTATTTATGCAATTGTAAACAATTTATTTCAAGTAGTAATGTAATAAATATACTGATAAACACAATATAGTATATAATTTAAAAAAAAAATTGTATTTGCATTCAAATACTTTGTGAGTATTAGTAAAATACATTTTTATGTAAATACTATTACAGTACAAGCATTTTAATAATTTTTCAAAAGTATTTTTTACAAGACTGCACTGATCGTACGGCAAAAATGAATAAGGGTTGTAATAAAAAATAAAAAAACAAAAGTGGTAAGAGTATCGACACTTTAATTGTAAACGCAGTGGCGCCTATTACAGCGATGGCCGTTGCGAATCGGCAGTCCTGCTTACATCAGGAGGAATCGGTCCATTAAACTCGTGTACGATATTCTGTTTATCTCGGGACCACGCATTATATTGTTTAACACGAGTGAATTTAGTGTTAATTTCATCATTGCGATGCAAATATAGGAGGATGAAGAGGCGTGTCTGAAAATTGATTTTCGCGAGCTCTCTCACACCCTATCTTTCTGTTTACCACTCCCCCCTCCCCGGGGGTGTGCACAGTACATATATACACGACGCGCGGATAATAGCGTCGTCGGATTCAATTATGAGCGATGCGTTTTCACAAAAGGATTTGGCGTATAGGAGTTGTCACTACTACGCAGCGCCCCATCACCTGTGATGACTTCTGACGAACATTAAGAACATCATCCACTTTCTCGTACAATGCACGTCTTTACACGCGCACCGCCGCCGCCCTCTCGCTCAAAATGCAGCGTGTTTTACCGCCGCCAACAACCGCGCCGACCCACGCACACCCACATACTCACACACACACACACACACACACCCACTCACCCACTCACCCACACACACGCGCGCGGCAGGCAGTGATGATAACACCATGACCGTTTTACACGCAGTGGTCGGCGGCGGCGGCGGCGATGAATGTTTACTGTACAAATGGACAGCAGCGGCCACTGCAGCAGTGTTTCTCTCTACGTGGGAGGGATGACGGCGGTTACTTAGTAATTCCATTAACAAAAGGGGTTTCTTCTGTCTCTCTCTCTCTCTCTCTCTCTCTCTCTCTCTCTCTCTCTCTCTCTCTCTCTCTCTCTTTATATATATACGCAACTGGTAACGTCCGAGGATCAAACATAACTGACCGTTATCGACCGACCGGCGTTCACAGCGAAAGCAAGTCTCGTTGAATAATATACATTAAATACATAGCATTATTATTGTGCACACACGACGACGACAACGGACCGGTGTAACCGATTTGGTTCCGAAACGATCGAAGTGGTTCCCGCGTGTTGTTAGAACCGAGGTATATCCGAATTGGTACCTCCTAATCGGAAAAAATGACCACGGAAAAAACCCACGGTATAGAAATCCACGGGAGTGACATATTGTTATTGTCAGGGCTCGGCATTTTCATATTTCTTAGGATGTCGCATACTCAAAATCTGATTCGTTACAAAATCGTGTTATACAATCGAAATACAAAAATTTGTGTTGCTATTTTACTACATTTTTATGACTATGCAAATTTTAGGATTTTAAGCATATTAATGCATATTATGTTAATTAATTAACAAGAAAATAAAGAGCCACCGCACACCGTCGCCTTGTCCATATTTTTATTTTTGAATTCTACACCAAGCAATAATAATTGTCAATTTGTTATGATCGGCCAGGTTTTATTTAACATTTTTTTCAATAATATAAGATTTGTTTTTACCAAGTGTACCGTCACTATATAGTCGACGTCGGCATCGCTTGCCGCTAAGTCGTTCGTTTGATAAAATACATTTTTTTTTTTTTGAATAATAATGCTTTTTCCAAGTTTATTTTCATATAAACACATATTTTATAGAAAAAAAAACTGCATATTTGAGCTTTTTTAGTTCACACCTATCCACATTATTAATTATTTTTTTGCGCATAAAGTTCCAAGATTTGATTATTGTACTATTTTATTATATTTTTTTGGTTATACTGTAACACGAAATGAATCATAAAAGATTAGAATGATAAATATTAAATAGAAAATTACATAACATCACTTATCACAATCTTTATTTGATGTTAGAATCTCCGTCACAAATAATACGTACAAAATTATAAAAACAAATTTTGAATTTTAGATTTAAAGTGTAGGTACTACCCCATCAACATGTATGTACATTAATGTCTATGGAGCACTACATATTTTTAAATTACTGAAATATACTCATTTGAATGCGTATATAGGTACAATGCAGATAACTTTCAATAAACTGCATTTTTATTAGCCAACTATTGATAAATATTTTTCTATTATGACTGGTTTAAGCATAGTACGGTTAATCCAAATAATAAATTAAATAAAATATACTTTGATCAAAACAGTTTATTGAAAGATAAATTGTACAGTTGAACATACACATTCGCCTTGTATCTAAACCATTACTTACGATTAAATTCGAACGAAAAAGAAACAAATAAGAACACAAAAGAAATGTAAAGCTTATATAATTTAAAGTTTAGATTTTTAGAATTTTTTCTTTTTTGTTGCGATTCGTCCGAATTGATTCCCAAATTATTTTAAAAGCATTTTCAATTTTCCTTCCAATTTTATACATTTTAGGACTGTCTATATATATATATATATATATATATATATATATATATATATATATATATATATATTATAAAGGTAGGTATGGTTAAAATTTGGGTTTTTTGTTTCAAAATAGGTCACAATGTATTTTATTATATATAATTAATTAATTTTTTTCCTCATCTACTTATTTAATTTAATGTTTACACACACCTATATATAATGATGGGAGTGATGGGAGGAGCGAGACAAAATGTTTTATCAATATTATAAACAGTATTATTAGACTGCAATTCATCTTTCTCAAAAGCCTTTATCGGGAACCAATTCGGATGCAGCCTGCAAGCAAACGAACGTTCCCAGCAGTATCTCATTCAACCCTCGGGCCATGGGGTTGTTCAATATATCTGTCTGCATCGAGTCGTATTATATTATATGCATAGGAAGTACACGGAATTAACCTATATCGCGAATATATATTTGTATAGTTCACAATACGTAGGTATATAATAATATGTAATTCTATACACACTTCCACAATAGTACGACACGACACGACAAAATATAGTAAACGTAGTATGTAATGGTGTAATCTACATTTGTAAGGACCGACCACGACAGACACGAACCGTACCGACAAAACGTCCTAGCTAAGAATGTTTTGTTGTGCCTGATCGCGTCTGTGGTACAATGTGAATACAAAAACAATATCTACCTAGGTACAATGACCAGAACGATACGACAATGCATGCTGGTTTTCGTAATACAGAGCGCATGCGTATTATATAATATATAATGATTAAAGATATAATACTATTGGTTAGGTACTTATACGGTTTGGAACAAGTCGATTAAAATATATAATATATTATTATTGCTGCAGGATTCGGATTTTATGGCATTGGCTAATTATTATAGAATACATATAAAAATATCAGAGTGATCTATAAATTTGTTTTATGTGTACCAGTGACTCCGAGTATGACATTTTTTTTTTTTTGCATATTTGAAGCATTTTAGATTTTTCAAGTGCTCTTTTTGAAGTTTTGGTGCTAGTTTCTGCTAATATGCGTAATGTTATAATTCTTGCTTTATTTTGTATTTTTCATTGTATGACTCAACATTTTTCATTTTTATTTTTTAATACTGAAAAAAGTGTTTTCATTTAATAAAAATGTTTTTGTCAAAGTTTAAAATAGCCAATTTTAAGATTTGATTTTTAGAACAATTTTGATGGAAAAAACATTTACAATTTTTATTTAAATCTGAATATTAATATACAAATATTTTAGTTTAAAGTAAATATCCATAATATAGATCAAGTTAATGTAAGAAAGATTTTAAATTCAAAAAGTATAATTTGTTTTTAATATTGTATATGGTAATTTTTAAATAGGTACTTGTTAAAGTTTAAATATTTGAAATTAAAAAAAAAAAAATACAGATAATTAATTTTAATCATTAAAAATGTTGGCATTTTAAATAATTGTAAAAATTTAACCACTTGACTTATATAAATATTTTTACAATAAAAATTTGTCTAACACCTAGATTCACAAATTGTTAAAAAATTAAATCAGATTTAAAAATAAAAATAAAAATTATAATATTATACGCATAACGCATTGGTCTATATATTTTATTTAAAAATATTCATTAGAACATAAGTTATTCCATTTGTCAGGTCATTCTGTTACCTATCAACCTGTATAATATTACTTATATGTAATTAATACATGCGTGAACATTACATTTTTCGCTTTCAACTCCTCTGCTCAATATTTTAAAACATACTAATAATTTGTCACTGCCTATGATATTATTATAGTTAGAATTTTTTTCTCAATTTAATCGATATAAACATCTGTAGATATAGTTTAATATATTTTTCAATACTTTTTTCGACAAATTATTTTAGGTTTTGTTAGATTTGTATAATATAAATTAATTCCGCTCCATATCATAATATCCACAAAAAGGCGTATTTACACGAGCTTAAAAATTATGATAGAAACTACAAATTTTCAGGTGTATTAGTCAATTACATTAAAACAAGAAAAAAACGCACACCCCTCAGCATATTACGTAAATGTAGTATATAATAATTATGTGTCTTATTCTATTTATAGGTTCAAAATTTGTATTTACTTCATAATTGATTGAACGAAATATTTATAATTTTATTCAGAGAACGTAAGTTTAGTACAACAGCTTAGTGTTAATCGAAACGTAAAATTGAACATCAAGATAAATGGCAAAGAAATGTCGACAGCAGTAAGGCACAAATTGTTAAGACAACTCGATGATTGATGACGGTCTTCGAGGAATGACCTTTACTGATCCGGCGGACACTCGTATTATTTTTCTGAAATCGAAATAGATAAAAATAATAATAATAATATTTATTTGTCAGTCAAGTATATCAAAGAATCTTATAGAAAGTCCAATTCTAAATAATTCAGCAAATCACCAGAACGCAAAAATGATATAATATTTTATGTTTGGATAGAGCCACCTACTTCATGATTTATGAAGAAAAAAAGTATAATAGTATACACATGCGTAACGTGCCATAAATTACACTAGTTGACTGGTTCCGTTCAATATTTATATTGTATCGTCATTACGATTCAAAAAAAAAAATACAATTATCTCGACACAACAGCAATAACGCAATCTTCTAATGCACATACTATAATCACACAGTACAAGATTACAAATACATATTAATTTACGTAATGACAAATAACTGGAAGGAATAATTTATGACATTTTTAAAACGCCTGAACTAAGCATCTCTCTCCCTCCTACCAGCTCCATAGCGCATAAAAACCAATTAATTGTCATCATTGTAGTCTGATTTGTATACGTATGAGTTTCAATGTTGATTTAACTTATAATATATATATATTATTATAAAATGATACAATTTTATATGTTTGAGTTGAATAAAATAAATAATACTAAAAATCGATATTGTATTGAATGTTGAATTCATATAATGATTGAATAATGAAAAAAAGTTAGTCTGCCGTAGATTTGGTCGAATTTCAATTACCTAATAACAATTTTTAATAGGTAGTTTTGATGTAGAAAGATAATTTAATAAAATGTCTGTAGATTGACAATGATATTATGTTTTGGACAATTGTTGTACATAATATAATTTATATTTCCGGCGAAGGATTGTGAACATTCATTTTAAAAAACTACAGTTACACAACCTTAAAATAGATATTTTCAGAGGTCGTTTCAAAACAATTGAAACTCATATCGATAAATATTTGATTAGTTATTGGCGCGGGAGTACTTAAACAAGGGAGTGCCAATAATGGGTTTTAATGACTATCCTCGACAACGATGGAATAGGAAATAATAGCAATATACAATATCAATTACACTACTTTATGAACTTTTGACAATTAATAACGGTCTGATATACATTATCAGCTACTACGTTTGAGGGGAAATTAAGGGCGGACATAGGTGACACTAGCTGGCTTTAAAATTAATTTAAAATTAAAACGAATCAAATAATAATTGATCGTATAATTATATTGCTTTATGGTTGTAGACGACGATTGTAGACGGTTTATCAGCAGCCAGGCTAGAGAAAATTTTTTTGTAACCAGAGCTTGCAAAAGTTATAGTAAAGTTATGATTAAAACGTTTTATAATATGACAAAAAACGATCGAAATTTGTAAACATAATTAAAACGAAAAACTGTTAGCAAAAATAATTAAAATATCACAAAATTAAACATAACGCAAAACGTAATTTATAGAATAATCACTGAACAAAAAATAACGCTAAATGAAATAATTTAAAATCCATTAACTTAAAAGTTATAATATTGGTTTCGTATAAATATATTTTATTCCACGTGATTTAAAGATCAATCCAAGAATTTATTATATTCCGTATCCAGGGCATTCCCTGCATTAGGTATTATTCTTTCGATATAAAACGACGAACAATGAACACAAAAGTTGTACAACGTTTGTACTGTAAATAACGTAAAACGAAATTTTCATTTCAAATGCAAGCATTAACAATAATTGGATCGAGAATGGTTTTTTTCAACAGTTGTAAATACCAACAATGATAGGTGGATAGTTAATTTTTTAATCAATGCGACTTTCGAGTACGGTAATATTTTGTACAGACGAAATTTATAATTATGAATAATTGTAAAAAGAGATATAAGTACCTATTCACTGTCTACCGAGAGACACAACGTTGAACGCCGCGGTTGAGCATGTCGCTTAGTGTTGGGCCTTAGTAACATAATATAAGTATTATAATCATTATTATTATTATCGAAAATTTTTTGTTATAATAATTTTAGAACGAAAGCGTATATTACGATCAGCGTGACAGTGGGATTTGAAAATGAAATATTTTTACTCTTTACGGAGAATATATACATACCAGATAATACCTGTATTTATATATTTATGTTAGAACAATTACAGTGGTTGAAACATGATTTTTTTAACACATTATACATGCCCATAAGATGACTAAGCGAACTAATTTGTTGGTTTATCTCAAAGGGTAATGCTCGCTCAAGTAAAAAGTATCATATCAGTAGAAGTGGAGAATTTGAAAAAAAAATATTGATACATTTACCGGTTAAGTGGTAAAAATAGTAAAATAGCTAAATTGTAGAGCTATTTTTTTTATTGGTAAATAATATTGTTATTTGTATTATTATATCTTTGCAAAATTGAGTTCTTTCAATAGTACTAAAAAAGAACTAAAAATGGATCTTGATTTACGTTTGACCGTATATAGTGTCGATAATATAGAAAATATTATTAGTACAATAATTATTGTATTTGTACTTATTATCCGTTGATAAAATAGATAATTCTTCACAATTCGGGAAATGCGTTTAAAAAAAAAATAATTTATCGGTAAAAAAAAAATGGTAACATTTACGGTAAATTTCTTTACCGGCAAAAATTTACGGCGCTCACATTTACATATAAAAAAAAAATATATTTCAGTACATTTATGTATTCGATAATGTATAATGTGTATAATACTTTCAGCTCGCATATATAATATATACCTAAATATGAGCACAAAATCTCAATTCACACTTTTAAATAATTTCAATTTAATTTGATTTTTTTTCTTATTTTATTCCAATACAAGGCTAATAATATTCTATCGATCGAATGTCTCCGAAAGAATAATTTCACTTCATCCGCTCGAACACGCAAAACGCTTTTTTTTTTTTATGAAAACAGAGTACGATAATAATTATGATATTTTCATATTATTAATAGCGGTGCCGTCATCGATAGATTAATTTCTGCAGACGGTTTATTTCAGAGAACATATTAATATTATTATTATTATTATTATATTATAAGGGACGACGAGGAGCTCCTCTCCGCAGGTTGACCAAATAACGTTTATGCAAATATTATTAAATCTTTTACACGTTTACACATAATACATACACACACACACACACACACACACATATATATATATATATATAAATTACACAGAAATTGTCGGAGCTGCAGACGGTAGTCTCGTCAACAAATAATCGTGTTTGGTAAATAGTCAGGTGCCGAGGGAAAAGACCGTCGTCGCAACCACCGTCAGAATATATATAAATATATATTACGATACGCGTGTTATACCTATCGAGGGCCACTATATAGTATATAAATAAATGTGTATGTATAATTCCGCAGGAGTGTTTGGATACCGAAAGAGGCGGCGGCGACAGTCTGCAAACAGCAGCGTGGTCCGGGAAATTAATAACTGTTTGTTGTTGTTTCATCGCCGAAGACTGGCACGTGTTTTCCCATCGCCGTACTCGATCGTATATATCGCCACTGATATCGTAGACTTAGCGCACAAGCCGTCGGAAAATTCAACGGACCGATGTGCGAAATCGACTGCGGCGCAGGTACGCTAGTTGCGCCGATAAAAAGCTTTGAGAGGCCTGCACACGTGATCCTTTTATTTTTCCTCAAAAACACGCCTTACACTAAAAACTCTAGAGCCTCGTACAATGATCCAATTTCGATTTCAATTTCTTTTGTTGAAAGAGAAACTGTTTACAGGGCGCATTGGACTAGGATTTTCAAAACCATATGATACGATTTTGAATATGAGCAATTTACACGGGCTTATGTTGTTTTTTATTATTTTTGTTTTAAGCTACGTTATCAAAAATCTATTGGATAATACGCCCTGTAAAAAATCGTTTTCTTTCTAACAAAAAAAAAAAAATACATATTAACCCAATCAAACCACTCTAGGAGGCGTGAAAATCGATAGAAATCTGTTTAATCGATTTCTGCTGGAAAAAGTATTTCAAATTTTATTTTTTGTACTTATACAAAACGTACTCTTACCAATAGTAAATTTTTCTTTGTTGAATACAAAAAATACCTACATTTAGACTAAAATCTTTACATAATGTTCTATTTCTATTACTTAAAGTACTACTATAAATATATTTTAAAGTTAAGAAATTTACATGTGTTAAAATATTTTTAGATTTTTTAATTTTAGTATACCTTTAATAAGTACAACACCTAGTATTTAGTTTTCAAGTTTTTTAACAAAGCGAACATTTTTTTTTATCGATATTTTCTACTTTGAGTATTTCTTGGCATGAGAATTTTTCCGTAAAGACTGTTTTAACAAAAAATATCACTCTTTTAACTTCTAGTCGGCGATGGATAGCATCGATACCCGCATACAATTACACTCACACTAATCATCGTAGACGACTAACACAAATGCCATGGGCGGCGGCGGCGATGAAATTGCATATTGCCTAAATATTACACTTTTATAATGACGTACGAGCAGCCCCTTCAAGACTATAAGTAGGTAGGTACTAACCTAACCGCAGCTCTGTTATGGCGGGGGCGACGCGAACACAATAATATTTATACACATAATAATATAGTGTTTTACGGTTTTATTGTTTCATATTATGACATAATTTTTTATTTTTCTCGAAATATTTAACGACTTTTTTATGGAATACATTTTCATGCCCCAGAAAATGAAATAAACGACTAACTCGAGTACTAATTATTATTACTCTTCTGTGGCATGAAATACTATTATAATACAGGTGAACAATAATTACAGCAGTAGGTACATATTTTTAAATGCAAAAATAAATAAATATGTTATAGTCGAAATAAATTGAGCATTATAATGGCGTGATGGCAAGTAAAACGTGAAACTCTTATATAATTTATTTATTGTTTGTACTACAATTATGGGGAGAGGAGATGGGAAATTTTCGGGAACGTAACTTGGCGGGAATTATGGGGAATTCTCGATGATGGCCAGAAAC
Source organism: Pentalonia nigronervosa (assembly GCA_014851325.1). Lineage (NCBI taxonomy): Eukaryota > Metazoa > Arthropoda > Insecta > Hemiptera > Aphididae > Pentalonia > Pentalonia nigronervosa. Next base: position 17,892 of record JACXSJ010003008.1, read on the forward strand.
ATCAACACCGAACAGTTCCAGACAATTAATTATAGCTATTATTACCAATTATTATATTTAAATTAATGGCGTATTTCAATAAGATATTCAAATTGTTTACAATTTGAATACAGTAAAATTATAAAAGACAAATATATTAATTTGAAATTTTCAATTAATCGCAATCAAAATAATATTAACAAAAATAAAAATAATTAAAAAATATATTTAAATGTGCATTGTATATTTTGTGTGTTTTCATTGGACCATTATAATTTAAAATTATTCGTTAAACCGACAATGAATGCCAAAATGTACATTATTGCAACACTTTTAATACGCACACATCACACATATGACAATTTCAATTTGATAATACTATATAATATAATAATTGGAAATATTTAAAATCATCCTTAACCAACGATGGTTTCGGTTCACGAAGAATTAATCGAACTATCATAACCAAATACACGAGTCTACGCACTGGGCCCAAACTCTTACCACTCCACTCGTACAAATTTGGACTCAACAATATCATGTATTGCCCCTTTCCAACTGTGGAGGGGCTTACTGCGATTTTCATCATCTACCTATTAACTATTGTCCATTACTCTCTACCAGCTAAGAAATCACTAAATAATTCTTTTTCTTAACATCGGATATCAACTTTTCCCTCGTTACTGCACTTTCAGCTAACAACATATTTACTATATCAAAAGTATTCTTAATTTTATATTACAATCAGGGTTAAACATTTATATGTGTGAGATTTACTAATGTTCTTTCTTGTCTGTGTCAATTTTATTATGTTATAATATATGATAAGTGTCGAGATGTAATAATTTTAAGTTAAAATCTCAATAAGAAAAAAAAAATAATAATAATTGGAAACACGCATTATCAACGTTTTAATTACGGTTCTAGAGTGACAATACCATGCGAAACCGAGTAGGTAAAATAATTTGAACAATAAACCACACTAGCCAAGTACTTTAATAATTATTATTACAGTAAATACAACCTAAGGATCTGCGTATAATATCGTCACGGCCAACTTTAATAATATATAGAATATTATTAAATGAAAAATAACGCAAAACGAAATAATTTAAAATCAATTTATTTAAAAGTTATAATATTGATTTCGTAAAAATATTTATATTTGATGCACGCTATTTATTTTTATCTTAGCAACAAATCCAAGAATTTATTGTATTCCGTATCCAGGCCACTCTCCACATAAATGTTATTTTTAACGATAAACACAAGTTGTATAACGTTTTAATTCAAAATAACGATAAACGCAAAAATTGCTCGTTTAGATTGTAAATAGCGTAAAACGAATTTTTTTTTTCAAATGCAAACCCTGGTTGTAATGTTTGCTTTGTCAAGTAGTGAACAAATTTGTTTCTATGATCTCTTTAAACATCAAAAAATACTGATAAGCTCATAAAAAGTATTCGAAATTGTTCAAAAATGTTTTAACATTTTTTAAAAATACAGTAAAAAATCAAAAATGTCCGACAAAAATATTGTATGTAAAATACTGAGTACTTGAAATATATTTGTAGCTTGGAAAGCATCGTGTAAGAAATTCTTAAAAAAAAAATGCAAATGTATTGAATTTCGAACTCTACTGATATATATATATATCGTCAGATACATAATTAAAAATTGATATGTAATTATCATATTGTATTTATATGTTTTAACAGAGATATGCTAAAATTATTTCAATATAAAAATGATTGATGAATACTACGATTTATTTTCTCAACAGACATCACATAGTAATTTATCAGATTAATAATTAATTTTTTTTCAAAACAAAATATCATGCATTGATACATCAGATAAACGCAGACATGTTTATGAGATAGGACATTTGTAGAAAACAATATTATGTCGATGGTTTAGTGCATGGATGTGGTTAGGTTGGGTTAGTAGGTGTGGTAAGTGACATTTTTGGCGAAAATGAGTAGTGAAGTACTTAATACAATTCTCCATTTCATTTTTTATATGATGCACAAAATATAATATATATTTTTGTGTTTTTATCCACTAGATTGCATTGTTGTTTGAAATATATAATTACTATAGTTTGAAAACATTCCGTGTCCAAATGTGGTATACTGGCTTACAACAAAAGTATTTCAATAAAACTGAATATATTCATGTTATTGTAAAGTTTCAAATATGTTAAAATACTTAATTATAAAAAAAAACTCCTAGGACTTCCTAGAACCTAAAATTTCTGTAAAACTGGTGTAAACATTCAAATGTCTCTACTTAACAAATTATTAAATGTCGCTTGCCACATTTGTGCACTAGACCATCGATGTAAAAAGAGCTCCAAATGAATAACAATTCTCTTTGTTTATCACCAGAGAACACTGAACAGACAATTTTCGATATACATACTATCAGTTAATTATTGTTATCTTACAATATTCTTGTTGTTAAGCAAATTAAATTACTGTAGTTCAGGATATACAATAATATTAGAATGAAAGTATATTTTAATATAAGATAATTGGTTTTGAACCTTTAAGTCTTAATTTGTATCGTCAATACGATGCTCTAAAGACTTGTAAGCGAGCATTGAAAATAAAAGGTCTCGGGGTCATATTTTTGTACTTGACCCCCTGGCCAATTACAGAAAACAGAAACTATTGTACACGCAAACTAGCACGCATACAATACACAATATTTATATATATATAAATAAATAACACAAGTTGAATTTAGTAAGTGACCAAAGGAATTATTCCAATCGACGTTCAAATTGTTTTCGAACAAAAATAGTGATATTGTTATTATTAATATCTGACAATAATAATTGCCTAGGGCAAATAAACTACAGAACATTCAATTATTTACGGTCAACTAATCAATATTCAAATACAATAATCACTGTCTTTGCAGTATAGGTATGGTGATGACACTAGAAGAGTTTCGATTTCATACAAAGTTCTGTAAAGCTCGAGGGATAAAAAAGTAAAAAAGCTTTTTGGACTAATAACATAAATAGGTACTGTTAATTTGAGTAAATATTATTTTTCTAAAAATAATTAGTCGAAAAAAAATCGTTCGAAAAGTTTTGACCTTAGAAAAAAAAATAAAGATATAAAGGGTTAAGCATCCCTGTAGACTAGTGATGAATAAATTTTGTACCCTTTTCAGTGTTGAAAAAGGTATGGCTTAATATAAAATATGTTTTTATCATTAAGATTTTGATTAAAATGCTAACGTAAATATTTTCATTCTTTAAAAAAATGAAATTAAGTTTGCATTCGAAGCAGTAGCATAACTACAGATCAATTTAGGAGATTTCTATAGTACTTACAGATTGATTTATTGTTATTATTTGATTTTTGTTTTTATGTTTAGTGTATAAAAACTAAAGAGTATAATATAATAGCTAAAATAATATATATATATATATATAATATTATATAATAACTAATTGATAAATTAATTTTGTCATACTCAATGCTTTACGTTCATAACCTTCACTATCATAATTTATAGGCGAAACCAAAACCAGTTAAAATTAAGAGGTATACACATATTAATTTTTTTAAAACATATTTTTAATTAATAATGTTTAAGTATAATTAAATTTACAATAATGCATCTAGTATCTATACAAATTGACTATACATAATATTAAATTAAATTCAATTTCATCAAATTACTTTCAATATAAACTATTGACTATTAATTAGTTTTGTAGAATATTTGAAAAGTATATTGTAGTATACCATTTTGATTTATGATTTTTTTTTTAAATTTGAAAACATATATTTATAAGTAAAAAAAATATTAATGCACTGCAACAGTGTTTTGAGCTATAAATTTTAATTACATGATACACGTGTTTTAAATACGCAATCTTAATTTTTACAACTGAATGTTGATCAAACTATATCAATGCAACAATTGAAAATTAAACACAAGTATATATTATTATTATAAATGCTAACAGTAATATAAAAATTGCCCTAAGAAATGATGTAATATAATCTATTGAATAATAAACACTCCCATAATTACTTACTTACTAAGGATGATCAAAAACAAATGCATATATACTTAAGCGAAACTTGAATACACCTGTTTATTGAATAATATAGTTTGTAAAAATATATTATATTGAGTACTTGGTATTCAGTTAAATAGTTGCGACAATAAGTTCAAAAAAAAAAAAAAATGTATCATAATTCTTTAAACCACGTGCCAATCCATAATTGTGTATACAATTAGATATAATTAATGAGGCCTAGAACAGTTATTTTCAACAGAAACTATTTAATTAACAGAACCTTATTTAAATTGTCATTACTTTTAATTAATCGGGTTTTAATTTAAACGAGAATAATAATTGCAATTTAGTAAATTATAGGAGTATTGAAAATAATGGAAACAGAACGATAATGTAAATCAGAAAAATTGAGTTAACATAGGACTAGGAAATACGCATTTCAAATCGTGAACTACACAATATATACACACGCACATACACATCCATAATATACAATAAGATGAAACTTGTTTCAGTTAGACATCTGCGAGTAAAGTAATTTCTATAAAGACAGAAACGCGATGCTTCGTCTTCTTTAGTCAATTTGCATGTCATTAAACGAGCACAGAAAGTCGCCTCAATTTAGCCAATTAACGAAAGTGGATGCTATTTGAATATTAGAGTCACATTGAAAGTTTTTAGCAGCGAAACAATTCAATAATGTTCGTATAATTTCAAATACTAGACAAGCTATAAAAAATGTTTTTTCTAATATGATTTGTCATTTCACATGATCAATGAGCAACAATGATATTTATTTACATCAATAAAAAATCGAATTTATAAAGAACTAAATTTACAAAAATTATTTTCATAAAAAACAAATTCAATAATTTCCTATGCTGTATTAAGTGAAAAGTCAAAAATCAAAAAGTATTTATAATAAGAAAATGTTAAAGATGAGACAATGAGTGTGGCCATGTACAAAAGTTGAAATGTTAATACAACATTGTATTATTAAAATTAAATAGACTATAAGCATTGAACATATATGCAAGATAAAAATCGATAATTTTAATTCAGTAAAAAACAAAACAATATTTGTATCAATAACCATCAAATATAATATTAATATTTTTAAAATTGCATATTTTGAAATTAAAAATTATATTTAAATTATATTTATGAATCACAAATAACATGGTCTTTTAAAGTAAAAACATTAATATATGCATTAAAAATTAGTATTCACTAACTAACCTGAAACTACTAATTATGGAAATAAATGCAAACAAGGTTTGCTATTCGTTTTAAATTTACTATAAAATAAATTGATTACTAATCATTCAAGTATGACTCCTAACGTACGTCATAAAATAAGAAATGATTAAAGATTTTAAAGCTTACGTAAACATATTTTTTTAGATCATTATTAGAAACATAATATCAACTTGTAGATATGTATTTTAACTAGTAATGAGTAAACTATATAACAACAGACTTCGTTTGATTGTTAAACGATTACCTATGATTTTTTTAATTTTACAAATATTATATTGTTTTTTTTTTTTAATTATGTATATTTACGGGCCAGCTCTTTTTAAAAATATAAAATACACATAAATTAAAAATAAAATGAATTATACACATAGAGTGCATACATAGTAGTGATAAAATATAATTTATTCTTACTCTAAGAAGGATGAGTCCTTGCATAGATTATAAAAAAATACAAAATTGAACGTGTATATGTATTATTTTTTAAAATTTTATTCCAACTAATCAATAGTATTCAAGTCATATTTAAGTCAAAACAATATATTCACACTATACAGATTGAGATTTAAGAATGTCATTCTTCGCTTTCTGACTGTTATCCACAACGCACGTATTAACAATTATCCATGCAAATAGTTTCCTATTGAAAATTAAAAAAAAAAAAAAAAACATTTAACTTAGTAGTAGAGAATTTGTCAAAATAATTGAAAAATTGGTCTTGATATTCTTTCGCCATCAACACCGTCGTATTTCAACTTCTCAAGCCCAAATTTCGAAAAAAATCAGTAATTATAACTGTTTATTTACGGCACCCTTCGATAATAGTTTGAAGTTTCACGCTCCCCCAACATAGCCGTCGGCTGCCAACAATTATAATCCGATCAAAGTTACGATAACGATAACACATCATAATAAACCGTAATATAAATATTCTGAACTCAAACGCGGTGCGCACTGATAGCAATAAAAACCTAAAATAAAACAAACTCCGTTTCGTTTAGTCGTAAACAAATAGTGCGTCAAGTGACGTTTGCGAGAATATTTTTGAAATGGACAGAAATGATTTTTTTAACTCAATCAAATAAACCCACTGGTAAATGGAATTTCACATCAAACAAATTACCCGGAAATGATATTACAAAAACGATAAATATATATATATATATATCTTAAACGACAGGTATTCATGTAGTGTTGTCTCGCTGTTGATGACAATACTGATGTAAAGAATACATTTCAGCATCCGTAAAACGCTGGGATTAAACTTTCACCATCACCACCACCAATTACATTTAAGTTCACGGAGTCCTCAAATTGACTGAGCTCCGTAAAGAACTTATAGACATGATTGGCGCATACAATTTCTTATTCAAATAATCGTCTACTATAACTATTTGAAATTCCTAACTCAAAACTTTGATTTTTATAGAGCTATTATAAAATATTTCAAAGAAAAAAGCTGAATACCACATTTATCAACAGCGTGAAATTAAATCTTTTTGTGTTTTACTCAATATTTATCCATCCAATCGATTAATCGAGATCAGCGAATGGCCATTCAAAAAATTGACTTTACGTTACGTCAAGCTGCTAAGGTCGGTCACAAAATAACAAAATAATATATGCACTCTTTTTTGTGGATCTCGAATTTTCTGAAAGCAATAAAGAAAATAATATATTTCATAAAAATATTCATTTTTCATACCAAAGTTAAAATCTAATAACCACATACACGTTGGGAAATAATTCAGTTTCTAAACTGCCAGAAGTATGGTCACTCAAAATGCTTCTGCTCACATCCTTCCACTGCATTCATTTTGCTGAACACCGCGAGTTCTCATCTTGCATAAAATCTAATAATCAACCCCCAACATGTGCTCTCCGTGGAGGAAATCATCTGGCAATGATCGTGAAACGACTAACTTGAAAATCCTTACCTAAAGACCAAACGCAAAATACTTAATAACCGTTATTATCTGTTTTGTCCTATATTTAAATCCAAACTATCAATCCACAAATATGCAATCCTGGAGGAGGGGAGGATGCGTCAAATCATCTAAAATCCGCATCACCTAAACCAGTCAATCACTATTCGTCTAATAGCCATGGTATTTAAGCAATGACTCTTTACACAAAGGCTTAAAACTGGTACTGTTGACCAACCAGCCAAATCACTTTAAAAGATCTCACTGAAAACCCCAACATCAACCAAACCATCTAATCTATAGTCACGAACTTTTCTTAATGGCCAACTAACGGCTCAAAAGACGATGATGCCGTGATCTAAATACCTCAATGGTATGATTAATAAACAAACTCTGCCCTGAAGGTTTGTATCAATGGATGGCTTTTCTTGTAATGTGTTTTTTCTATACATTATTCATTATTATTATATATAATATCGTATTTACTTATTGTGTTGAAATACTAATTGTATTTTTTTCTAATAAAAAAAAAAAGAATGTTTTATTATCATTTTTTTTTTAAAAATTACGAGAGTGTAAATTAAAATATAAAAATATAATTAAATATACATAAGACGACACTTTAATATATATTTTTTTTGTGATGGACATAATACAATATACATAGGTATGAAACGTGTTATTTTATAATAATTACGGTTAACAGTAGACCTATATAAATAATTACAAAATAACACTTTTAATATATATATATATGTACAGGGTTTAACATAAATAACTGACAAATGTATTTAACTATCTTTGTTATAACTTTTGTTCTTATCAGTATATATACATATATAGGTAATTCGTAGTAATATTATAAAATAAAATAAAAAATAAATAAATAATAATAATATAAGTTGTAACATCTGACAGCTCGTCATATTACACTTTGTATATACATCGATTTTATTATAAAAAATAACATTTTCATTGTATAATATCTCTGGATTTCATAAATACGCGTGTCTTCCGATAAAAATTAATCCAAACGCAAGGCTAGTAATTTTCAAAATCACACAGAATAGTTTTAATTTTGTGTTTTCTCAGTTTAAAATAGCGTAATATGATGTCGACCGCCCACACTATCGTTTAAACTGTAATATATACGACACATCGGATTGAAATGAATGTATAAATTAGGGCTTGCATTTGAAATCAAAATTAAGTTTTATGTTATTACAATCCAATAAACGTAATACACGTTTTGTGTTTATCATTATTTAGAAGTAAAATGTTATTCAATTTTTGAGTTTATCGTTAAAAATAATATCTAATGCTGCGAGGAATGGCCCGGATACAGAATATAATAAATTCTTGGATTGATGGCTAAATCACATTGAATAAACATTTGCCAATACTATAACTTTTAATTGAATGGATTTTAAATTATTTCATTCCCCGTTATTTTTTGTTTAATGATATTCTATAAATTACGTTTTATTTAATGATATGTTATACATTTTGTTAATCGTTATATTTTATTTTTTTGGTATTTAATTATTTTGGTTTTTCGTTTTAATTACGTTTACTAATTTCAATCGTTTTTTTTTTTTGTCATATTTGACGTTTGCAAGCCGTGACATAAAATACACACACACACACATATATTATATAAATATATAAAATGAACAAAATTGATCGCGCCACGGCCTCGGATAAACACATAATTTCTTACATTATTGTTAGTATCGTCGTCGTAATACGAATATATATATATATATATATATATATATATATATATATATATATACACACACACACACACACGCATGCATGCAGACGACAATATATGATTATTCGTCAATAACGACGTGTAAAAGTTGTCCAATAAAGTCTGTCGTCTCGGACTATACGCAATATCTGTAACAATACGGATACTTTGCCGCCGCCGCGGACGGGCACTGCTGTGACTGGACTCGATAACGACTGCAGTCCGTCCACTCGAGCCGACGAAAGAAGAAGTTTTCGCATTAAAACCTGTGTTGACGACCGAGGGAACTATATACGTATATATGACTTTGTGCAACACACACGACACTGCTGTGATGCGTGTAAAATAATATTATACAGAAGAATAGGGTCAGCTGAATTCCTGTTTTTACGGCCGTGACGGGGGTGGGTAGACACCTCCCTGTACCTACCGACTCTTCAGTCTTTTCCGCGCTCTGCACTCTTTTTGCCCCACCCGTCGCTGCCGCGCGCACGCAAGTTTTCCCGCGCGGAGATCCAGATAAGTATAAAGCATATACAATATCCAAAGTTCCGGGCCGTTTTGCCAGGCTCAAAAGTTTCTGACATCGTCGTAATTTATTGTAAGCCGCTCTAAATCTGGTTCCGAATTAATGTTTAACCAACGGCACCACCCCCGGCATACACCTTACCCGATACCTACCCTTATGCCTGACCGCACGACGACTCGTTTTCGTCGATGTCGCCGTAGTACGCGCACGAGCTACGCCTTCCGCAAGACAATGAGACTTTTAACCGCGTCTGTATAGATATTTTTGTCGTCGCCGGTCACCCACCAGGACGACGGAGCTATAGACAGCACACGCGATGCACGGCATATTAATACGATCCACCCCTTGAAAAGGGGTTTTCTTTTACCGCGACACGCGCGTGTTTGAATTCGCAACCATAGGTAGACACTTAGGAGATATTTGAGATTTTTGAGATAAGAGTGGGATTTATAGCTCTGGGCGAAATGCGCACCCCCCCCTCTCGTGGCCGGTAGTTCAACGAATCACTTGACGAAGAACCTCATTGCATATTATGCGACAGTAATCTACCCATACCGTAAACCATATCTGTAAACCACGATACAAGTCTACGTGCAGTGTTAGGACCAGATGACAAAAAAAAAAAAAAATACTCATTTGGATAAAGAACTACGTTTTATTTTATCTAGATAAATTACAGATAATTATTTATTATGTATATAAAAATAAATTTGAATTTAATGATTACAAAAATGTTAACCTCAGTGTATATCGAATCTGTATAATACTACGATTGTTCCCGCCTGAATTTTTTACATGTTGTGTATGATTGGCTATTAACTTTAAAAAACTATGAAATTCGGAATAAATAGGGCAATAATATTATAAGAAATAATATTTATTACAGGTATATTATTTTGTACACCGTGTTTTGCTACTTACAAGATACGCTCGAGGCAAAGAGAATAAAATTCAAAAATAATCGGACAAATTTTGGAAAATATTTACAAACAAATTTATCTTATGAATTTATCTGGATAAGACGAAAGATAAATACATAATCATCTAGATGAGTACAAGTCTACGCGACACTGTCAAAATCTTCATTTGAAACATTCAACAAATTAAAAGGTATGAACGAGACTTCTAGAGAGTCTGGAGTAAAACTTTTTTAAAAAAAAAAATCAAACGATCGCCGCCCATTGATTGATTCTCGGATTATTACAAATCGCGAATCCCTCAAAATCGATAATCATAATTTACAAGTCTTAAAGTTTGAGAATTTTTTTTTTTATAGTTTACCCTAGAGTTATTAAACTGAAAATCATATAAAATTTATTAGAGGTTATGAGAAAAATATTAAATTTAATTATAACACACATCGTCAAAATATTGTAAAAAACATAAATTAAGTTTCTCAGAACACGAGTAATAATTATTATTGTGGTTTAATCAGTTAATATTTACAATAAGTAGTAACCTAATATTATTAAAAACACTTTATAGTGCACACAAATAACTCAAAATTCCTGTAAGAATAATTATTATTGTTGTAGAGACTTGGCTGACTAACTTCAAAATAAATTATTACATTTATTTTTCTTATGAACCTAACCAATACAGTATAATTTATTAACAGTATTAAAACTATAATTGTATTAAAAACCAAAATGTAAGTACTTAATAGTTAATTTGTAATATTATTTAATCATTCTGTATATTGGTGATTACTTAGAGGATAAGGTCAAATTTGGTTGTTAACTGAAAAGTAAAACTCACATTTGCATGAACTTAGCCGTCCTATAGAACTGATTAAAACTTTTGCTTATGAACGAACTATCAGAGTGGAACAATACTGGATCAACCGGACATGGTTTTATCCTTAACTTAAAACTTTACACTTTTTCACCATTCAATTATATGTGCATCCATTATATTAAAATCCACAATGTCTCCCACAAGAACTTTCTCGGTGTTTGTTACTAACGACTTTTTTTTAAAAATATTCTTTTGATTATAAGCTAATAAATACGGTCGGAAATATAGATAATATTTATTTATATTATTTGGACATTTATGTGACACAGCAAATAATGATTTATATAATGGATTGGAGACGTGACAATAATGATCAAAATATTTACGGTCATATTAACAGACGTTGAAAAACTCTGGTTTGGAAATTCCTATTTTTTTTTTTTTTTTTGGTCGGGTTTTTATTTAATTCAGTTTGGGTCATTATATTTTATTCATAGAAATACCCAAAGCTCGGAATTTCTAAGTGTAAATTCAATTTCACCCGACGTGGACACAAATCAAATTTGCATTTTATGCAAACAAACATACAAACATATTATATAAAACCATGTAATAGGGTACATGGGCACACAGAATAATAGGTTATGTCGTCTAAACGAGTACTATACAGAGGTATTCGTTTTTCAAAATGAACTGGAAATTATACAAACATATAATACATAGGACGTTCAGTATTATAATAAATTGAATAAACTTTAATTTTTTAATACTTAATAGTGTTGTATAATACTATATAAAGCA
>JACXSJ010003009.1:0-31935 GCA_014851325.1 Pentalonia nigronervosa
AAAAATCGCACAATACACACGACTCGTCTACTTTGAACGCGCACAGTTAATGATTCGATAGCAATAAACATTTGGGATTTAATTGAAAAGATAGCTGCTTATCTCTATTTTATTTTGATATAATAACATTTACAATAATGTAATTTTTCTATTTTTAGAAACGATAGTTCGGGAACTTTTTGAACAGACCTCGTATATTATTGTGTGTGTGCCTGATTGGTCAGCGAAAAAATCTTACCATATATTTTATTAAACTGGAATAAATAATATTTTTCGAACTGCTGGAAATCATACGTTTAATAATATTTATGGGGTAGGATACACCAGATCAAGTCAGTCATAAGTACAACTTTATGAATCCTGTTGTTGGAGCTCACACCCAAAACATAGTGGGAATGAAGAGTATAAAGTATATATATATATATATATATATATATATATATTTATATTTCAATGATCGAAATTTCCTTGATTCCTATTTGGCAGTTTTATGTGGCGGTAAAAGTTTAGTGAAAAATGAAAATGATTCTTTTGAACACATTTTATAGGATATTTCATAATTTTTGCCTCGGTCGTGTTACCATGTTTATTAATATTTATTTACCGTAATCCTAAATTCATTGTTTTTAATATTTGACAATTTTTTTTTCTGTTATTTTTAATAATTAATAAAAAAACAAATAAATTACATGAACAGTATTTATTAACGGCATTACGGTAATTGTATACCACGGCGGGACAATAACAGACCAGTACCAAATACGATAAACAAAAACAAACAAACAGATAATAATAACAAACAAAACGTCGTGCGGGTAGGCAGCAGCTTATAATATTATATTATAGCGATGTGACGGCGATGGGCACTTGTAGGCCTGTTGTGTAGTATTATACACCTGTAGCGCGCCCGCCGTATTCATTGTTTTAAAAAAATACGGCGAGTGGCTAAGGATGACGGTCTAAAAACCAAGGGCAGGAATTCCGTAGCCGTTCGTCGTCGGAAACGAAAAAGAGAGAACGAGGAGAAGGAGAAGAAAAGAATTAAAGAAGAAGAGGAGGATGATGATGATAATAATAACAATAACAAAAATAATAGTAAATAATAATAATAGTGGAAAAAGGAAACGGCGGAAGAGAAAAAAATAAAGTATATAGACGAGACAAAACGCGTAAACCGGCATGCGCGCGCTCGCGTTCGCTTACACACAAAACTCGGTCCGTGTTATGGTAATAGCCGCATTCCAGAGGATCCGCGGCCTGATTGGCTACCGTTTCGGTGATGTCATGCGATTGATAATAGAACCGGCCGCTGGCGCGCGCGAGGGCAGGCTGGCTGACTGGCCGATCGTCCGGCGGGCGCGCGCGCACGCGGGCCGCACCGCGAACGCTCTGTATACGCGCGCGCACGGTCGTTTTTCTTTATGACGGGGGGCAACGCCGCAGCGTTACTCGGTCCGACCATTTCCAAGATGGCGAAGCGCGCGTGACATCTACGGTCGTCGGTCGGTTCCCGCTGCAGTCGTCGTACGTAGCGAACGAACGCGATTTTTTTTACTCTACTCTCGTGTCCCCTGTGCACTCGTCGTCGTAGGTAGTCCAAAAAATGTTCTCGTCTGATTTTTAATTTTTACGATTAGTTTTTTTTTTTTTTTTATTCTACACGTAATATTATATATTTATATTATATTGTCGTCTCACCGCCGCCGTTAAATAATAATATCTACCGCCGCCGCCAGAACGCTGTTATCGTTATCGTTATTATTATTATTATTATTGCCATTATCGTCGTACGCGGTGTTTGGCCGATGTAATGGATTCGATTTCTTGAGTCCGACATTGATGGATACAATACCGCAGACACGATGCCGAGACGACGGAACGGAGAGATACCGTTGCCCGACGGATGGGATTTCGCTAGAGACTACGATGGCAAGGTGTACTTCATCGACCACAACTCTAAGAAGACCACTTGGATCGACCCCAGAGACAGGTATAGGACCAATATTGATAATATGATTATAATTACACGACTAGATAGGTTTCCTAATGATAATAAACGATGTCGTCGAACGTAACGATACGATGATACTGATGATGATAATAATAATCATGTGTATCGCTTAATATTATGCCAACAAATAAATATACAACTATTTTGGACGTATTTTTTAGTTTTTTTTTTTTCTGATCACATTGATTAATAATAATAATAATACATGATACTGTTTAGTTCTCAGTCCATCGTGTTCGCGCGCGTGTTCAACTATTCGTCGAAATTGTGAAATGCGCACACACTCGCATTCCTTCGACAGAAATCTGGCTGGAACATCACGGTTTTTATTATTATATTATTTTTTCCTTTTTCCCGAACCGTCGCCAGTGCCATCTATATTGAAATATGCCAAACCAACTCCTATCCGCCGCCTCCCGCCCCTCCTCCTCCTCCTCCGCATACCCTTTCACCCCACCCTCCCGCGTATCACCGCATTCACAGTTCAGTGAATATACACGAAATTTATCCAAACAACTGTGTGGCGTGTGTGTTGTCTTACAACTACATTATTATTATTATTATTATTATGTACACCTCGTCGTTGCAATAATGAAAATAAATCGATAAATTTGACTAAAATATAGCAGTGGTTGTAGGCACCTAAATAATAATACTGATAACAACAACAATGATATTATATAGATACGATATCCGTGTGTTAATAAATCATCTAGACGTTCGATTTGTGTTTTTTGACTCCGTCGTTGTACCTTTACAATATTTAATGGTCTTAAAATAATATTCACGTTCCGCAACCAGGTCATCTGTTTAGCATAACATAATATAACATTAGAAGCGTTTAACTCGTAGACTTAAATATTTTAATATTTTAATCGTTTATCACAAACGATCATCCGACTTTAACAACAACACCAACAACCATAATAATCATAACAACAACGTGGGTACGAAATCGACCCATAAAACATGGTGTTTGTTTTTCAAATGATTTTCACTATGAAACGATTTGTATATCTATTTACTTTTTGTAAAGGTTCTAGGTTTTCGTTGGCGGTAATAATAATATATTATGTCGTTAACGATGGGTATGATTTATAATTATTTTATCATTTGATTTTACTCAATTTATGGTAATTTAAAAAAAAAAATTGCTTCAGACGATACATTATTTAGGCTTTTCTGTGAAATTATTCAGATTTTTATTTATTTTTTTTTTTAATATTTGTTATGACTTATCATTTAAATTTATAATTGAATTACAAATACCACCAAATTGATTACAAACAAGTAAGAACATAATAATAATATATACTAGGTACCTATATAGTATACACATTTATAGTTAATTATTTTTATGTAAGTATTTTAATATTTTTGGGACTTGACAATCAAGAGGGCCTTGACGTCTCTGAAGCAGTTGTACTTTATTTTATCATAATATATAGTTATACCTATAGGATATAATAATTATATAAATCTTTTAAAAGATAAATTACTCTTTTATCTAACTGCTTTATTTATTCGTATTATTAGGTACCTACTATTATGATAAATATAGGTAGCTTCTAAGTTAACATTTTTACGAATGTAGTAGGTATGTAATAAGTCATTGCTAACTAATAACTCGGTTTAAAATTGGTTCAATAAAATATATTTTTCGTATTTCCGAGGTATCTATTTTATTAATATTTAATAATTTGTTATAAAATCTAGAACGTAAAAATTCAAAATATGTTCAGTTTTTATTTACGTATTACACATTATGTTTACAACGTTAAAACCATTCTTTAACACCTAACTTTAGAAAACAAATTAAAAAATGTACTTAATGATATTTGATAATTGATAAGACTTCAATTTACATTGCGTTTGAGATTATTTGTGATATGTATCTATATATAGCTATATCATTTAATATTTAACTGTGAACAACGTGTAATTAAATGTTACGGTATCCAATTATACTAATTAATTTGATCCTTGAATTTTGGTTAATTTTAAGGTTCTAAAGATTAACAGTGTTAATTTAACATTTAGTTTCAAAATAACCACTACATGTCAATATATTATATGATCACGTTATTACGTCGTACTTATAAACCTGTAGATAATCTTCTGGCATGCATGAGCTTGCAATCCAAAAAAATATGAAGTCTGTATCTATGATTGATTTTAATTTATTTGTATAGGTAGGTATAATAAATAATTTTTAAAATTTTCTAAGGTACATAGACAATTGAAAAGTATATATACTCACTTACCAAAAAACAGGTTCTTATCTTAAAAAAGTACCAACCGTTTGATTGCTTTGCACTTGCCGGTATACAAAATATATATTCTAATGTTTGAGTGTTATGTGTCTTTTAAATATTATTTTAATTAAATATGATACCTATTGTATATTAATGATGTGATGTTAAAATTTTGTTTAATTTATAAATATATAACTCATAATTTCTTTGATCTCTTTTAGTAGTTACTTTTTAAATTTATTGAAAATACCTAAACAATAAATGTTTTTTAATTAAATTTTGTCCAGAGATATTAACTTTGCATGTTAACATATATGTTACACGAGTGTATGTTGACATAATATTGTAGTGTTGTGTTAAAAATAAACATCCCAGTAGCCACACCCTCTCCAAGTTGTGTCGCACTGTCGCCATGCTGTCTACAAAACGCGCCGACATCTGAATTTCTTGTCTTGAACTTTTATATTTTATTTCTGAATTCCTCCTAAAATGGTATTGATGATGATGTTAGTAAATAAAAAAAAACACAATCCATTCTTACAAATACGTTTACATATTAATAATATATGCAAAAGTAATTTTCGTATATAGTTTTTAAAGGTTTTCAATGTTCTAATTAATTCCTTATACCAATACTGTACCTATATGTAATGTGAAATTTGAAATAGTTTTTCTTTGGAGTCATCAAACGAAAAATTTATATTTTATTGGTATAGACGGTAGTACCAATAGTTATTTAACATTTTTTTCAGAAATATGAAGTTTTTTGTTTCTTGACCATTTTGACTATATTTTAGTTGGGTAAAATTATATAAAGTACAAACGTATTATTTAAAACCTAATATAACAATGTAACTGTGAAACAATTTGTTATATTGTATAGGTGATAATACTATATTGCACGATTATAATTTTATTGTTTAAAGTCTTTAAAAATAAAGTGTTTAATTGTATTATATAGATTGTAATTTGCAGTATAATATATATTTGTGTTAATACTGCTAATTGATTTGGTAATTGATACATAAATACCTGCAAGTACTTGCTAGTGGCTTTCGACAGTATAATAAGGCATATAACCTGTAATTTATTTCATTATTTACTTATTACTAACACAGTATGAATATTTGATGGTACTTTAAATTATGGTTTTGAGATATTTTATTAAAAAATTTAATTATTTAAAATTTTTCCCGTATTTTTCTTGTTTGTTTTTTATATTTACCAAATAATAATTGTTTATTAAATATATCGATGTCGTTTTTAATTCATTTATGAAAACACATACAATTGGAATTTAAATTCATATTTGTGAGTCTATATCTAAAAACGTTTATAAAACCAAAATATCTAATAATAATAGATAGTTTTATAATTATCTAATTGTCATTACATAGTAATTTTAATTGCCATGTATAGTGTAATACTTAAACTTATAAGTAATAATTATTTTTAAATGTAGGTAAGTATGTATATTATAGGTATGTATATTGTGAATTACCTATATTTTTACAAACTAAGTACCTATAAAATTTTATAACGAAAATTGTGTTGGCATTTTTTGAAAAATCAATAACAATTTTATGAAACAAAAATTACCTATTTTAGTGTTAACCTTTCAATAAAATACCATGTGAAAATAATACAGTGCAAAAAGAGTTATTTTATGTGTAGGTATATAATTTTGATGTGTAAAGCTTTTTTTAAATTTTTTACATATTTAATTTGTTATATCTGGTGGCTTGAAAATTATACTTAACAAACAATTTTAATGTAAATTTCGTGATGCAGCACATCGAATTTCATTAAAAATGGAAATAGGTACATGAAATTTCAATGAATTGATCTGACCCGCGTAGACATTGATATTTATAGATTTTTCAGCCATATGATATCGAATATTTTAATTGTCAATTGTTATTATATGTCTTAATGTTAATAAGAAATCGATTATTGACAATTTGTTAATTGAGCATTAGTCATAAGCATAACTCATAAATCATATTATTATAATAGCCGTAGAAGTTATAGGTGAATCTCATCCAAGTATAATATGGATTTTGGACAAGAAATTCCTGATTTTATCGAAGATGAAAGAAGGAAAGAGGAATAGAAAAAAGGACTGCGTATGTGTGTTGAGGAATTTTTAACATTTTTTTATGTACAAAATGAGAATATCAGTAATTATTATTATTAATAAAAAACACTACTTAATCAAGTATATAATAAAGAAACATTTTTTTTTACATGGGTCTAACTTTGTACCTATAAATCTACAGTGTAGTGTAGTACATTTATGTCCATAATTACATACATATACTATTTAGTACTTTGTAACAAACGTAACATTCACATTTTTATAACGCGTTTATGTATTATTTATTATTTAAAATTAAATCAAATATATATATTTAGGTAATAGGTGTACAAAAGATTAATAATGACGAATGGAAAATTATTTGATGTAGATTTTTAAACAATGAAGTTATGCGCAATAAATATTTTGCGTATGATTATTGATTAATTTATTTTATATTACTCAACTGGAAATATTTTGGTTCAATTAGAAACCATTCATTTGTACTAATTTTGTATTTGTTTTATGAATACAAATAATAATCTACTTATTTGATTTATGTCAGTAATATTTGTTGACATTTTTGTTCGATTTTACGCCATCGCCGTTGCGTAATATTTTTTTTTTTATATATACTATACCATTTATCAAACATTGAAACATACATTATAATAGAGTATTATGTATTATGTATTTGATATTTTATATACATACAGATACGTAACAAAACGTTTAAGCACGTGTGTAGTACGTATTTATCATATTCAATAATATATTAAATTGAACAGTGTCCAGTGAATGCATTAGATTAATGATTATAATATACTTATGACAGTTTACAATATTTTAAATTAATGAGATCGTTTTTAATTACACATTCTTATTAGGTATACCAAATATTATAATTTTTATATTACAAATTATGCTTGTTGAAACTATTTTTAATTATTTGTTTTTTTTTTTAATTAGGTACACCAAACCACAATCATTTGCCGATTGTATTGGTAATGAATTGCCTCTTGGATGGGAAGAGGCCATCGATCCAGTTATCGGAGTCTATTATATCAACCATTTCAACCGTATGTATATTTAAAACATCAGACAATACGTTGTTATCATTATTATTTAATACAATAACACGACCTCATAGTTTCCAATAAATGCTTCTCGTATTATAGAATGTACCCAATTGGAAGACCCAAGGTTGGAATGGAGAGCTATTCAGGAAGCTATGTTGAGAGATTACCTTCATACAGCCCAAGACGTCTTAGAAGTAAGTAGCTTGATATTGTTGTTTACGGTCCCAATATAATATACTCATGGTTGTTTGTTATAAGAATACACTAAAAATATTGTGTCACGGAATTAAAATATATTTTGATCGTACTAATATTTTTATAATATAATATCAAGAAATATAACAAACAATTTCAAATAGTATCGTCAAATCATTCATTAGAGGAATACTCGATATTGAAAGAAAAATAATAATATATACATTTATAAGTTTATAATAATATGTTATGATATTATTATCGTTACAAAGGAATTTTGTGAGTATACAAATTAAAATTAAAAGAAGGATGATAGTAATTTATTGATATCGTGAGAGGTAAATAAAAATAGTATATATTTTATGGATATGGTATGCAGTTACTTTTTGCGTACTACTATACATTTAACATTATATAGTGGCCTATTCATTATTTAGTGATAGTTCTGCCCCACTTTTAGTTCAATGACAAATTCCATCGGACTAACCTGACTAGTCATAAAACGTTAACACCACAGCCGCGTTACCTATACGTAATTTTTTGAATTCCACAACGATCGTATATACAGGGCGATGTCCGTTAGGCGCGCAGCGCTGCACAGTCTTTCCTGTGAAAAAAATGTATTCATCTCGTTGCATATTATTTTAATTATGATTTTACGATGTTTGTCAAGTGCTACAAAATCGTTGTAGTTCCTTTGAGAGAATAATATAACACAACGGTCGTAGGTACGCGATACATAATAATAATAACGTGGCTGGGCACTGATTCGGTGGCGGTGGGGCGTTTGGAATGACGTAGAAAATAATGTCGGAATAGTTTTCAGCTGCTGTTCGAACTTCGACGGTGCATTTTTTTTACGCACAACAGCAGCATGTCCAAAGAAGTAAAAAAGTGTCTAAACCAATAATAAATCGATTTATCGACCCTCCCCCCTCCACCCCAAGTCGTCCAGATCGGACGATATAATAATTAGATTTTACAAAAACTGTGCAACACTGCGTCGTCCCCCGCGCACATCACCACTGCATACATAATAATATGATGTACAACTATTTCCCGAGCGCCTCTGCTCATATCGCGTTGTGCATTATAACATTATTATTATTATTATTATTATTATTATTATTATTATTTATATTGCCTGTAAGTATTTTATTTTATTAGCACACTCGTTACAGATCGCCACGAGATTTAAACCAACGTTACAACTATAATAATAATAATTACATTTTATACGAATATAATATAATATATTATTACGAGAAGCGTAGGTAGATACGTGTATTGTGTATATCGTAGGTGCTGCTGCACTGTGCACACACGAATGTTATCGGTTCTTGTTCATAATAATATAAACCCTACCCTGGGGTATACGCACCTAAAAGAGAAAAAAATAATATTATCTTCTTATAAATTTTTTTATTTAAAAAAAAAATCGTATCCCAACCCTCCGCCATCCATTAAACTCGAACGCGGTGGTGTCCGCGTGTGGTGCGTACGCGCGCAACGCAGTCGCGTGGCTCGGTATTTTATTTTTTTTATACCACCCCCTGCCCCACCGGAGCCGGTTCTCCGTGACGACGCCATGTACCGCCTGAGGATAGGCGGGTGATTGATGGTGATTGGTATGTGACGGGTTGCGGTAGTGTTATCTTCGGGGGAGGTGAAGGGGGAAAAATATTTCGCCCAGGGCATAACGTGTTCTGTGGGCGCTGCGGGGCTCTCGCATCCGATCGACGGCGACGACGACGACTGCGATTACTACTACGGCGGTGGTGGCGACGACGACGACGACGACGACGACGACGACGACGTTGTTTGATACGAAAAGAATGCGGTCCCTCTGCGACGTTGCCGAGTTGTCGGCCGCCGGCCGTGCGCCTTAGAATGTGGAATGTGAAATGCACAACTCGCGCGCGCTCTCCGCACACTGTTACCAACACGTACGACGTACCTACTCACCACCACTGGACGGAATATATCTCATTATAACGCATTATTTTTTCTCTCTCTCCTGCATTATACATTTTGATTGCTCAATTCCATTCATTCTGCGTTTTCGTACCATTTTTTTTCTCAAATTTTTGTTGCTGGTGGAACGTCACAGCGCTCGCGAAATGAAAGACAACCGCTGCGGCGTCTTATCGGGAAACGCGAAACACAATCACAACAATATAATCATATAATATTTTGTTTTTATTGAATATCGGTCAAAACATCCCTACCCACTATTACAATATATTATATACGTCTGTTTATTTATTATATTATAAAAATAATAAGAGAGAAAAATAGAGGCGTGCGAAACGTGATGCTACACGAAGAATGCAAAAGACAAGCTGAACCGATCATTGATGGGGTCACTAACGAAGAAGTTTCGGAAAAAAGATCATTGTAGAAGAAAAATATAGTAATAAGCGCAAAACGAATGGATAGGTCATATATTCTCGGACGCGGAGGGATGCTATAGGACTAATCTTGGAACGGATGGTTGAGGAAAAAACACCACAGTAAAAGACCGCCATTGAAATACCTACATATTAAGCCAGATTATGGAAGATTAAGAATGTAATTCATACTAGGAAATTAAGAGGAATGCCAACATATAAAGACATGGAAACCGATCCCCAGATTGAAAACTGCAAAAACATCACATTATAATAACGAACGTGCTTCGTCAAATTTCATAAATCATAATAATCAAAACAAGATTTATCAACATGCTCATCGACGATGATACGATGTAATCGACATCTCGACAATATTATTGATACAATGATACGCGATTTGAGATGAGCAGTTCAATTAAATGTGATTTATAGTAGGCAGTGGGTACTTATGCATAAAATATAATATTGTGATGGAAATTGTCATTATTATTATACAGGTAGGTTTAAGGTTACTTATTAATACTTACGTGGACATCTTGAAAAAAATTGTTAGGTTTCAAAATCGTACGCTGTATATAATATTATTAATATTATAAAATTAAACATGTAGAATATTATTACTATTATGTTATGCCACGGTACGACGATAATAATTGGGTCAGACATCGTCGACGGCGATATTGTGTTTTACTCGATAAAAAAAATATATATAAAAATTCCGAGCGCGATCGTTATCTCGAGATATTTTAGTCGCGATGTTTTTCGTCGTTCAAGTCTGCCTGACGTTTAGAAATCGTCCATTTTTTTTTTGTTTGTTCTTCAAACCATTTAAAACACAGATTTTTGTTCAAATCATTTAAAACACATGAGTTTTGTTTCCGTGCTTGCGTTGTATTCGAAAATCTAATCTCACAGACCTTCTGTGATAAGGAATATCCATTGAACTTTTATTACATATATTTTTATATATATTACAAAACCGACGACGGAACGACAAAGAAAACTTCGGAATTCGAACATATCGGAACGTTCTGTGCAACGATCTATATACACTATACCAAATTTAATTGTCATTGTCAATTATTATTATTTTATTGCAGACTATCCCTAGACGGTCGTCGAGCGTGCAATATATATATTATATATTTTATATACAAGAGCTATTATAGCACAGACGTAAAAATAATAATAAATAAATAAAAATCCTCTGCGGCGGCATCGGCTTCGGCGGCGGCGTGGTGGTGGTGGTTCCACCGGTTCCACACTTTGAGTGCTACCAGTGTTACACTCGCCGGGTTTTAGTGGCGGCGGTAGCTCGTTGTAAAACGATTGAAGAGCGAAGGAAGAGAAGAAGAAAATAATAATATATACGTATATATATATATAATAAAACAAAATAAAAGTAAAACAAATGAGAGAAGGAAAAAAACCACTGTGGCAACGCCGCAATCGGCGGCGGCTACTAGTGTTACGAGCACAACACGATCGGATTGTTTTCTAAACTGAAAAAAAATAACACACACACACACATATATATATATATATATATATATATATATATATATATATATATATAAAATAAAAACGATCGAAGACAATGAACCATCTGCTCGCCGCCGCGGTGAAATGATTTGTACCGTTCGGAATGCGTATATATAATATAGGTATGTGTACGCGGACACACGGGAGCTCGCGCTTATATGTGTATAATATAATAAATATCTTTATTATTATTATTTTAGTGGCACTTAGATAATAATATTATAATGAGGTACCTACGCCGTTGAAAATTTGAATTCATTTCGTCTGTCGGGCCGGTTGTCGGGATCGCTACAAATTGTGTTCAGGTGTATGTGTTTGTTGGAGGAGGAGGGAAATCGTCACGATTCGGAATTTTCGACATTTGGTGTAATGTTATATAAAATATGTTATTGGTACGCGCGTATTATAATATAATAATATGCATAACCCAAAAAGGATTCCGAGGAATGTGTCGGTTTCAAAACAAAAAATTCCATACGTCGTCGATTATAGCCAACCGCGTTCAACCGGTTCCCGTCAGATTTAACAACAGAGATTAAACATTTTCGTGTTTTTTTGTCGGAGCTCATAATATTATTATTTTATTCATTATCGGGTGCGCACTTAGATATTTTATCTTGGCAGCCAATATCCATCTAACAATAATAATATATATTACACTCCTCTACCATCATCCCTCCACCAACACAGATTAGTATCGCTTTGTACAAATTGTCAGTCAGCGGTTCTCACAGGGTTGTTTATCGAATATATTATAATATTATGTGACCGAAAGTCGTTGTTGTTTTTATTGTAATGATATATGAAGCGATCGTTTTACTAAATAAACAACAAAGAGTTAAGACGATGACTAGTTACAATAACAAGCGTTTATTTGATTTAAATCGTATTCGTTTTCCGAGACAAATCAATGTCAAAAATCTCGGCGTAGTATATAATAATAATTATTATTGTTTTAAACTCAATAAAAATATGTTTGACGTTTCTAAGTTGTAAATAACTGCAGCGATTATGATAATATATTAATATTATGAGAAGGATATTATAATAAATATTTTTTAATTGTGGAACTTAAAATTAATGTAGCTATTTATCCTCCATTTGTATACATATTGTATTGACGTTTTACGTATTTACGATTTACATTTTACGCTCATAAATAATAAAGTACGACGGCGATTGTGTAATATTATAAAAACCGCACAATCAACCGGAAATATAGTTTTTCTAGTTTCGGTATTGCTCTATTGCAGCTATGATGCGTTCGTATATACGAATATGTTAATGAATATTTCGTGTATAGCTACATTTCTGAATTTTTCACTTGATATGCAATACTAATTAGGCCGCCATTTTACCAAGTATACTATATAGGTATTAATTTAAAGTTTAAACTTTTTTCTCAATCAAATAAATACTTTGTTCTATATACACGTTTGTTTACTAACATTTATTTCTGAAAATTGGCCGAATAATTTATTACAATATTATTATTTTACAACACATTCATAAGTTGAGCATATGTGCAGCGTGTGTATCTATAACATACCATTTTGTTATGTGCACACACAAAAATAAAATTTAAACTGTTTCAGAAATTGAGATTACGTGGAAATAAGTACATTTTATTTTTCATGTGTGTACCTACTTAATTTGTCTTGGATCATATTATAATTATAATGTTAACAATATTATTTCATTACGGTGTTTTATTTGTGTTGGTATGCTTTTATCTAAAATTTCTTTATCAAAAATTGTTTTCTTCAATACTTAGCCTATCGATAAAGTAGACCATTAGTTGTAACTTGTAACAGGTATATAATACATGACGTATTCCCACGAATTGTTTGAAAAGAAAATCAGCATAATCACTGCAGAGTTGTGTCATACATGATTATGGTGTATATAAACTCCAGACTGTTGATTTAGTTAAGAGAGAAAATCTATATAGGCAGGTAAATCCTGTGTAAATTGTACGCAAAATTTTAAAATAGTAATTACTTATTTCTATTGATAATTTTCTCGTGTCAAGGTTTCTCGTTCAGTTTCATAAAACAAAATATGTTGCGTTGACATTAATTATCATTTATCAAACTATTCTGATGTGCCGATCATCATATCATCACAAGACACGATACAATATAATATAATGCGTCAACGTAACGGTACCTACTGAATAAATAATAAAATCTGTAAAAAAAATAAATATGCTGTGGATTATGAATTATTCCGAGATAGCTTTCATGTATAATATGTTGTTAAATTAAATGTAGTCGAGATAAAAATGTGCTTACTCGGTGAATATCATTGTTTCGCTAAGGAATTTCATAGTTATAAAACAAAAAACCGCAAACGAAACCATATAAACAATTATTACAAGTGTTTAAATAATATAATATAATTGATGAACCCACATGAAAAACAAGTTATAAATGTGTCATAATAATATTATATAACAGCGCATTCTAGGAATTCGTATTATATATAATGTACAATTTTCACGTAGGTTGAGTATAACGCATTGGGCAAAAAAAACTATGAGATTAACCAATGATTAAATTTAATAAGTATATAATGTTAGTAAATTAAAATTCAATATGGTCATTATAATATTCTAATAATTAAAATTTATTTCAGAGTTAATAAAAATAATAAAGTGTATTAATGACTGACAATGTTTGCATTTTTATTCATAGTTGAGTATGATTAATTTCAACAATTAGTTTTTTTCCTAGATTTTCCTTTTTTACTTATTTTAACATCAATAACACAGCGTTTTAATTCTTTAGTGTTGACAAAATCAACGTATAATCTGCATATTGGAATTTATCAATTTTTAATATTTAATATTATTATAATTATAATTTAACCTTCGGTTAACCGCATATGAAATTATTTTTATCAACTGCACTATTATAATAGATGTTAAATTAAAAGTTAAAACCGACGATAGACACAATTTTCTAGTGGTTTGCAAACTGCATTGGTTAAATAAGTTTAAAACTAACGTTTATATGTTTTCATAGGTGTACTTAAACATTATACGTATAGTAAGCGAACAGTTTTAGCCGCCTTATTAGTTCATAAATTACTTTGGCATGTAAATGTAGACGCGCCACAATAGTAGGTACCTATCTCGTAAATTTTTAAATTATTCGTTTTCCCTTAGACATTATTATGACATTATTATAAAATTGGTGTGAACTTTGTAGCATATCACATACGTAGGTCGCGAAATCAACAGTTTTTAAATACTGCAGGACTGTTTGAATTCCGCGAACATTTATAGGTATATTTAATTATTTTAGTGCGGCTACTCGAATTTTGAGTGTTTTGCATTAGTGACGCGCATGAAAGCGGGAATACATGGGTATCGGTTGATAAACCTATAAAAATAGACGGGCGGGTGGCTGGCAAATTTACTGGTGGATTATTTCACTATTTGATGAGACAAACTAATAACTATAATGAATATTATTAATGTAATGAAATTTAAAGTCGTATAAAATATGTGAAAACCCTTACTGAAAACGAGTGTGCGCCACTACTTTGCAGTGCGTTTGGTAAGGTTATATTATGTGGGTGATTACGACGAGAGCGTTTCGATCCGGCACTCGGATATAATCTAGAAACATCTCTCCCTGCAAATTTTCACGGAGAGCGGCATTTTTGTATCTGCCTGCAAACAAATAGTATTATGATTTGTAATATCGTTATGATTTATATTGAACCGAGCGCGTTTTCAGTGGAATAATTAAGGTTTTTCTAGTGGGCGGTGCGCGGTATGGAGGAATTGCGAGATTTAATTTAAAGATATAAAAAAATTATATGTTTTTTTTTATCTAATCGGTCATTGATAATGGGGAGATTTGAAAAAACGGTAATCGACTATTAAGTCACCCCCACGCTTCTGCAGCTATGACAACTGCAGCGTTTTTCACTCGCTCGGGAGAACCTTTGAAATGGTAAAATGGCGACGGAGAACAGATCAAAAAAATAAATATATTTAGTAATCTCGCAAATATCGAAAATCGCGTCACGGGATCCGGGGTGAATGGCTGTGTTAAACATGCGTATATTGTAAAAATATAATAATACTATATAGGCACAAAAATACATCATTCGTACAATAATAGGTACCTACGCTCATGCACACACGCACAGGTATGATGATGATGATAATAATAATATATAAATAGGTACATTACATTATTGTACCCATATAATGTAGTGTTAGTGTGTGTGTGATATTTACAACGGTCCCGCTGTGCTGCTGCTGCTGCAGCGCGCGCTCGGCTCGCCGACGTTCCCTTACCGCGGCCCACCGCCATGCGTATGTACCAAATAGTTGGGATTCCTGAGCGCGCAAGGCCGAATTCCTCCAAGGTAGACACCCGTCCTCGCGTTGCCTCGTCCTCCTCCTCGTCCTCGCGTCCAACTCCGCGCGCCCGTCCCGTGTCACGTCTGTGCGCCCCCCACCACTAACGGTCGGCCGCCGCCGCCGCCGCCGCCGCCGCCGGCTCCGGCGGACGGGCAACCGAAAAACTAACCCCTTGGGTCAAATTCCGGTCCCGGGATTCTGTGCGCGCGTATGACCTCAGTCTCTTCCTGCGGCTCGTGAGTCCCGCGTCGTCGTCGTGCGTGTGCGTTTACCGATAAAACATCGCCGCCGCCACAGTGCGTCCGTCCGCCAGACATTGATATATTACAATAAAATATTTGTACAGCGATCGCGCGTTTCCGCGTCCGTCCGTCTGCTCTCGTTACCGCGTGTACCACGTACGTATATACCGCGCTCAGTGACCGTGTTTTTACGCGTGGTAAACGATCGCGATTTCGTTTCGCGTTTTGTCGTTGCGTCGAGCGTCTCCGCCCGCGCGCGTCAGCGGGTTGTGATGTGCGCTGCCGCCTCGGCAGCCGAGTGCACGACGATGTTCTCGCATTATTGTTGCGACACTTGGCCGCCGCGCTGCGACTACACGTCCTACGATCAACTGCTTGACGTGCAGCTGTACAGGGACAACGACGGGCGCATCTACTGCGTCTACGTAAGCCACACACTACAATAGTATAAACGATAATAGTACCGCGGCACTGCAGTTGATGTGCACACGCGCTCGCCAATAATTTTGATAATAATATTACTTTGCGCGTCCAAAGTCTTTTCTCCGTGTTTTTGTTGTCGTCGGAATGGTGTTATCATTAAATTTGTATTACTGTCGCGACGACGATAGCGTTATAATATTATATTATCGCTGTCGCGCGAACCGACCGATTTGGTGTTCCGTGCACCGTTCATCTTTCGTAAAGCTTCCGGTCGGATTAACGCCGCCGTCCAAAACCACTCTCGTGGTATAAAATGACCATTTCGATTAAAGCTAAAAAATTTAAGTTAAAAGTCCTGTAAAAAAGTTGAGTTCGGCCCAACTATGGATATTTTCCAGTAAATCATGGTTATAGTGAATGTTACAACGGCCAATCAGAACACGATAAAAGCCACGTACACCAGACGAAACACGACATAGCTGTGAACCGGCTTTAGGGTTTGCAATTACCATACTATACAATAATTTTGATTCACATAATTACGCGTGTGTAATGTATAGATAGATAATATTATAATACATAGACATTGAGCACACTATTATTACATGAAACTGCAGCAGCCGACGAAAACGGAAATTTTTATAATGATACGCATATATCCCCACCGCATGTGTATCGCATACCACAAATATAATTAGATAAATTTATACAAACTTCATCGTTTTGGGTGATGTAAAAGCGGTTGTTGTAGAAGCGGTTGTAGGTGGACGAATCGCGGTTATATAGTGTTGAAGTAGCGGAGGATGCATCTGCGGCGTGCATTTGGTTTAGACGGTTTTGAAAGAATTGTTAGTATATAGAGCTCTGCGGCATTGACGCCCTAAACAATGACCCATATGAAAATGCCCTAAAAAATATGCATTGGTGACCTAGAAAGAAACGAAAAACGTCATTAAAAAATTACGATAGTATAAAAAAAATGCAATTTACAAGTTGTATTTAACTTCCAACACACATACACGCGTTATAATGTGCGCGTCTGTGCAATGACGTGTACGGCGCCTCAAGAGAGGCGGGCACAACCTACTAAAAATCGACTTATAATATATATATATATATATATATATAATGGTTGATACTATTATAATTATTTTGAACGAAAACATTTTATTTTTTTACTACTCCGTAACCGCACGCCGACGAATATTCTTCACATTTTTTTTTTTATGTACATAAAAGTACCTATTAAATATATTATACAAATACGCATTTATAAAATTGAATCGTGTACACGTCTCGGACAACCGTTCGTCTCAAATTAAATAAAAATGAATTTTTATACACATGCGAATTGTCGTAATAACAATAATTGTTATTGAACGTTATCGTATTATTTATTATTTAATATACATTCGTACAGCGTGGGAGCGATACTATTTATTTTATGGATATCACAGTGCTATAATGTTGTCTGGATTATAATTATTATTATTTTAGTTTATTACGATCGCACATTTCGTTGTTTTCGATACAATGCACGTGTCTTTGTGTGTATATAAAGTCTAAATCAATAAATGATGTACATAAATGATAAATTACAATATGTAAATATATTCCGATCTCTTGAAAAATTACGATATCATTATATAATATATAATATATACCTCCATAAATTGCCAAAAAATATAGGTATTTATACTATTAAATTCCTATACATTACTGTATACACTCCTATAGAGGTACTATGTATTTATTAATATAATATATGTACCTTATATCTACCATCTGCCGACCCACGTCTAGACGATTTTCTTATTTGATAACTGTAATGC
The DNA here is from genome assembly GCA_014851325.1 of Pentalonia nigronervosa. Lineage (NCBI taxonomy): Eukaryota > Metazoa > Arthropoda > Insecta > Hemiptera > Aphididae > Pentalonia > Pentalonia nigronervosa. The sequence continues at coordinate 18,431 of JACXSJ010003009.1, forward strand.
ACTTAATTATGATTTTTAAAAATATATATAATATGGAATATAATTCACAAACTGCAGTCACGTATTATGTTTTATAAAATACCCTTTATAAAAAGCTCAAGATTCTATTTCGAATAGATTCATTCCATTATTATTAAGTGATCCAAATGTTTTTCAGTTCCAAATTTTCACTTTGTTTGCGACACCGACATTTTAGATTACGTCTACGTTTATCCTATAACTCGTCCTCGTACTGCACAATATTAAATACGGCATTAATTTTCGGTTATTATATTATATAATTTTTAACTAAAATAATCGACATTAATTCGTGTTACTTGTTTAATAGAAATAAATCGTTACTTATATACTCGTATCAAAATGTGTTTACTGGCCGAATATAAGTTTATGTATTATATTATACGCATGACCTAATTATGCTCTCCATAAACTCATGTAATATTATAATTATATCACGATGTTTACCTCTGGATTAAAGATTTAATTTTTTAAAAAAAATCCTATTATACGAATTAATATATAAATATTAACATAATTCAAAAAAAAAATTCTAAATCGCGATTATTTGTGTTTTTCAGGCGAAAAAAGAAATTTACGACATAAAACAGCAACGGTTGTATTTAGCTCAAGATGAATACAATCACCTCAACAATGCTCTGTCGACATTAAACACATCTAGAACTAGTCGTGAGTATTATTATATCTTTTATTTAACATATCTACTTATTAATCTGCTATATTTAAATTTACTTGTTATAATGATGTGTGAGAATATCATTACAGTATAATTAAATTAAATTTTCCAATTGCGTATCTATATATTATAATATACAATACCAGCTATTTGTATAATATATATAGCTACCTACCGGACGGAAATTATTATTCTAAGTTCTAACGATCGTATTGTGTGCATTGGCTGTATTATAGTCTGTTCGAGCTCCAGTAATATAAGTACAAAATATGATCCCGATTTGCTCAAGTCAGACGTCGCTCATGCCCGGGAAAGAGTTACCAGGTTGAAACGTGAATTGGAACAGATTGGCGTCGAGATGTCGTGCACGCGACGTGGAGTCGAGACCCTCTCAAAGTACGTATCTATAATATATAATATTATTTAAACTAGTTTGACTATACTATATACACGGTAAATATATGAATATAATCAGTTGAGAGTTTCGATTTGTCCGTCGTCGAAATTCGCCGTCAAGAAGCGCGTCTTGTGAAAAACGTGAAGAAAGACGTTTTTTTGTATCCCGATATATTTTTATAGAAATAATAATAGCCAATAGGTATAATATTGTAAAACCTGTAGGTATATAACGGACAGTTACGGGACCATTAAAAGTGTCTGATTTAGATGGACTTTAGTATTATTTTAGTCAAACTCACATAATATACCTACGTACTACTTAATGAAAATATTGTATTTATATGAAAAAAAAGCTATTGTGAAATTAGTGAAATAAATTCATATTAAATATAGATAGGTACACACAGTGGTGCCAATATTTAGGATATTGTGGTCTTTTTAAATATTTTTCGACCGACTACATTTTTAGAACATCAGCGCAACTGGGTACACACATACATACACAGATACATGGATACATACATATTAATTATAAATACATATACATAATTAAGTATATCATTGTTATCGGCGATATACATCTACACTAAGGCGTTTCTAAATATCATTAACGTGAGGAGGGTACAAAACAAAGGTTGGTTTTATAATTTATTGAGTTATATACATATATATTATTATACTCATAAATATGAATAAAATATTTTATAGTTATACAACACATTTTTTGGTGGACGGTGGAGGGGAATTGACTATTGACCTCATTGCTTCCCTTTGTATCTGCCTTTGTATCCGCCTTTGCATATATACATATTACATAGGATGTATGTAATCGGTCGTAATCCGTGCCTTGACGTCGTGCATGCATTGTCGCGACTAGCGACACTGTTGCTAAGTAAATTGTGCATTATATATGTGCAATTAAGTTTAAGTTTGAACTAAGATTGTTGCCTGTCGTCGGTAGGTATCGGGAAGAAATATAACTGTCTTTGTCCTTATAATTGAAAGAGTCCGTTATAGATGGGTCGAAATATGCATTAGAATACCTATATTTTTTCTGGCTGGGACTTAATCATTGTGTCCGTTGAGAGAGGTGTCCACGGTTATAAACAGCTGGTATCCGTTGAGTCGGGTTTCACAGCCATGTCTGTGAAATATGCAAACTAAATTTTGGTTTTGGCAATAAGTGCAGGCAATATAGGTGTAATCTGCAATTATAGTGATGACATCATATTATCGATGTTGTATGTTATGAAATATTTTTACGTTTTTATTTTGCAGCGTGGAACAAAAACTGTCGAATGACGGCAGCCGTTACAACGTGGTCGAGGCCCAAGCGATCGTTACCGAGCTGCGAGAAATTCAACAGTCGCTGAGTTCCGGACAACGCGAGCGCACCGGCCTGATGCATTCGCTGGCCAAGTTGAAAGACGATCTGACACGACTGCAGCTGTGTTCCGCCACCGACGATCCCGATCTACAGACGCAGCATTCGTCGTCCACGCAGCTCAGCGACAAGCTCAGCACGGCTTCGCAGACGGACTTGTCTGGCGAGGTATGTGTACATTCGATAACCATATTATATATCTACTTATTTTATTATACTGGCTCAGTGGCGTACTTATGAGGTGGGGGTTGGTCAGAGGGAGATATAATAATATAATATATTAAGTCACCGCTGTACTCGCCTCGTACTCTATGTATTTTCTGTTCCGCGACTGCTACCCCAAATTTCAGCACTCCAAGTCATGGGCTTTATAGCGATCAACACTGCTGCGGTAATAATATATTATTGTACCTATGCACAGCGAGGTTGCTCTTGAAAATTATTGCTCGGCGTAAACTAATAAACACACCTTTTATGTGGTATTTTATATAGGTGGTGTTTATTGAATTGTATGAATACAATTCTCATAGTGATAATATTGTTTAACAGTCTAAATGTCGAAGAGTTACATTAATTCCACTGATGGTAATATACGTATTACCGAAAACCACTTATTATTATTATATATTTAATTTATTGAGTTCGCGTGATTAACGATCTAGAACCGGTGATTTACGTCATAAATCGCAAGGGGTTAGAGGCCACTATTATTATTATTATTATTGTTGTTGTTGTTGATGTAACGGACAACGGTTAGAGATTATTTTATTAATAATTCCATTATCATTTATAATGTCGACGCTGCTTATTTTTCTAACCGGATTTCAACTATTGGTTATGATAAGCATGCGAATATAGTAAACGTATGTGAGTAAATCGATCATAGGTGACTGGTGACATCAATTATTAATTTACTTAATTTGTTTTATTGTTTATAATATATTTGTATCACGAGTGTGCTAATATTGTTGTATTTCTACAGTTGATGCCCATGGGCACGAGACTCGCCGAAATGGCGCGCATGCGCCTCGAGTACGACGAGGCGCGAAAGCGCATACAAAACATACAGCAACAGTTGGCCGACCTCGAGGAAAAAGTGATGCCCGGCCAAGAGGAGTCGGACAAAGACAGATTGCTGCTATTCCAGGAGAAAGAACAACTCCTACGGGAGCTCAGGAGCATAACGCCCCGTTCGAGAAGTCACCGGGAGATGGACGACATTCAGGGGGAAATCAAGAAACTCGAACAGGATCTGAACAACGCGTTGGAAATGTCTAACAGAGCGATCACCGATAGGTGAAGAGACATACTCGATCTCATTCGCTTATATGCAATGAATGATCGTGCGTAGGCCAATAACAATAATTATTAATCACGTCTGTGATGCTTGCGTTTTGCAGATTGAGATTGCACGAGGAAAAACAGTTGCTGTTGCAACAGCTCAAGGAAGCGTTGCGGTCGATGACGCAATTGGAATCGCAACTGAAAACGCTATCGGCGTCCACCCTGTCGGTGAGTTCAAGCTCGAGTCTGGGCTCATTGTCCACGACCAGTAGCAAAGGTTCTCTGAGCAGTGGTCTCAGTTTCACAGACATCTACGGTGGACCCCAATGTCTGGCCCCGGCTACGTACGATCGGCCCATCGACATGGCCGACTTGCACAAGAGGTAAGAATCCATATCCACACCCACCCCCTTCTGTTGTTGTTAAGTTTTTTTTTTATTGTAAACCTTGTTTATGACATCCCTGCTTTCCATGTTAAATATTTTTTGTTGTTTTGTTGTTTAACATTGATGATTTTATAGAGTCGAGAGACTTTTGCAAAACGACATTCAACCGCCGGCTTACGAGAACCCGGGTGAATCATCTGGTTCAGTGCCCAATGTTGGTGGTGGCGTAACATACTCCAGGAGCTGTCGACCAGCAAGCCCTCCGCTCTCACCTATATCTGAGACGCCGCCTAGGAGCGTGTCAGCCGCGGTCAGTGATGAGTCGGTCGCCGGTGATTCGGGCGTATTCGAAGCCAGCCACAAGTCTAATTTTAGTGCAGAAACTTCCCAAGTTCAGATCAGGCTGAGGTACTTTTAAACAATTTTATTCAAAATATGTAGATAGATTTTAATCTTCTCTGTTTTTTTCCGTTTCTTGCAGATACTCGATTGCTGAGCAAGTGTTACATGTTTGTATCGAGAGATTGCGCAATGTAGTAGCACTATCTATAACAGAATCATGGCAATTGTAAATACCATAAATAAATATTATTACATAAGTTTTGTTTTATTTTCTAAATGTCATTTTCGTTTAGATACATAAAAATTGTACTGTTGCCGAGCGGTTCAAATCCTTCACTAAGCGGTTGTACAAAGCCTATATCGGATCTGTCTAAACCCAGATTCGGTGATAGTTTTGCGTTTAATTTGCCATCCAACAAGTTATGTACAAAAACTCTACAGGTTAATGTCTGGGGATTAGGTCCTGATGATATAACTGAGTGTTTGGTAAGTTTTTATTGTGTTCAACATTGTTGCCTGTTGTTTCATTGATTGGACATCAAGTAATAATTGTTTTAATTTATAGGCATGTGCTCAAGTAAGTTTGGCTGAATTTAATGAGACTGAGAATAACTCTTGGTGCAAATGGTATAACCTATTGAGTCTGAAATTCATGCATAATGGTGGTTCTCTACCTTCAATCTTACTCAAGGATGATGGCGGTGGTTCTGATGATTCTACTATAATATCATCTCAAACGTCGACACTTACACGCAATCAAGGTAAATTTTGTATTTAATACTAGGTATATAGTATATTATATTTATTGTAGAAGTGTTATCTAATGCAATTATGTATATGTTAGGTTGTTGTGATGAAAATGAAGCAAAATTTATTAATGTAGATAATTTAAATGAGAATGAAGTTGAATATGATGATGGTGATTCAGATGAAAGTGTGAGTGACGATGATGACGATGAAGAAGATGATGATATTGAAGTGTATCAATTGGTTGATAAAAAGAAAGAATTGGAACAAGTATTAGAAATTCCTGTAAGTATTAAATATTACATTTTTTTTTTACATTCATTTTCTTTTAACTAAATTGGAAATTCAATAAAACTATATTAATAATTTCTTAGTTTGAATAAATTAGAATATTTTTTTTTATTGTATTTTTCCTAATTTAAGTAAAAAAAATTAACAATATACAAATTTATGAATAGTTCATAAATAAAAACTCAAGTTTTTAATTTGAATGTTGTAAAGGTATATTTGTTAAATTCTTAATAAATAATCTAAATAAATTGTTTATAATTTGTACAGAACAAGGAAAACGATACAGAAGATAAAGAAACCAATACAGAATGTGCCTTTAGTGGTAGTAACGGAGAAAATGTTAGAGTACCAACAATAGTCATCAAAAGGTCGCAAACATTTTCACCAACAGCCAAAAATCAGTATATCTGTAAAGTAAGTTAAATGTTGTTATTGATCAAAATACCATGAAATATAAATTTATTCTATACTGTTATGTTTATTATTTTATAGCTAAATCGAAGTGATAGTGATAGTGCCATGAACTTGTACAGACGACACATATCGTCTAGTGCTAGTATGAAAGGCATTGGTGGCAGTAATGCTGATATAGCATTCCGTCGCAACTGCTTGGAACGTCGTTCATTAAGACTAGGACGAGCGCCCGGCACGTCGCCTAGTAGATGTATGCCAACTGTGAATAGTACTTCTTGGTGTCGCCCCCCAAGGACGTCTATTGATCTTGAGCTTGATAGACAAGCACAGCATGCTAGATTGTTATCGCTAAATGATGAAATATCTAGGCTTAGACAACTAAAAAATACATTGGAAATAGCTAAAGAAACTGGTGACACAGATGTGGCTGCTTGGGTTTTGGAAGATGAAGAATTCCAAAATCTTGTTAAAGAGGTACTTAATTGATTTTGTTTTCTTGATAATATTTTGATTGTGGTCATGTTGCTAATTGTTTATTTTTGAAAAGGCTGGAGACAAGACTCTTGACGAAAAGAAAGTAGAACGACGGTTGAAGAGGGCGTCACAAAAATTGTACAATTTAAGAAAAAGTAAAGCCGGCCAAGGAAAACCTGACATTATTTCATTCAAGTGAGTTAAAGATTTAAAATTAAAAAAAAATTCTCATAATACACTCGAGTTCTGACTTCAATTTTTTTGTTGATGGTTTTACTTCATAAACTAAACATTTTCTTATCTTTTGTTTTGTAGAGAAAAAATGGCTTTCTTTACTCGACCTGGCGTTTCAGTACCTGTTCCCCCTACCAAATCTTCCCAAGTCCCAAAGTCTACAGAAACACGGTATCAATACACTGTGGACAGGGTATATGGAGTAGAGGTTTAGTTCTATTTTTGTTATTAGTAAACTAACACAAAAAAAAAAAAATCCCACCTGCCGTTATTCAAAGACTATGATTTGTACATATAAAATAAATAAATAAAGAAAAAAGTGGAAAATGTTTTGATTTATTACCTATTGTTGTAATATAATCAATGTTACATTATTGTTTTTATTTTTTAAATAAATTTTATTTATTGTTATTTTCTTATTATATTATTATTATTATTATTATTATTTTTAAAAGTTTTAAAAAAGAACAAAGAATAATATTTTGTATGTGCCTTAATTTTATAGATTTTAGGTAGGTAGTTAAATGTAAGTATTTTAATATTGCGATTTGCCATAATTTATTATTATTGATAATATTGTATATAAAACAAACCAATTTTAGATCTGATAATTAATTTTATAATTTTTTTTGTTCTAACCACCAAGGTGGTTTCAAATTACTTTTTAATTGTATGTACAAAGAACCCATTTTCTATTATTATTATGGAGAAATAGGAATTCAATATTTTACATTTTTGGCTGTGACTAAAAGTTATAAAACATTAACCGAATTAAGGTTTCATATTATGCTGAATCACGCCTTGGTAATAATAATTGTTAATTTTTTATGGGTGCTATAATTCGGTTTGTTAAAAATTGTATATGTATGTCAGTCAGACTCGTGTACTTATATCCGAACACAATATTATTTATTGTCCTTTATAAAACGAATCAGGGTAATGCGATTTTAGTTTGTACGATTTTGTATAATAATAATTATATGTTTTATTTTTATTTTTGGAAACCTAATGTTTTTAAAATAAAATTAATAATAATAATAATAATAATAATAATATGTATTTAATATTATATACCCACGTTTATAATAATAATTATTATTATTGTACGCAGTGTTAGTTTTTTGTACATTTTTTTTCTATTTATAATGATTGTTTTGTTGAGGTATTTTTTTTTCTTTATCTATTTTTTTTTTTTTTGTGCATAGTGTACATATTATTCTATATATTATATACATAAACAATTACCTAAAACCTAACAAATTCGTTGTAAATTATGTTAATATACTAGAATTTACTATCATAATAGTGTCGCTTAAACAAAATACCATATGTGTGACCTAATAAACGGGTTAGGAAAGAATAATAATTATTTTTACAGTACTAATGCAGTAAATGCGTGTTATGTGTTCTACAAACGCACACCACTCAAGCCAAGTCTCTCCGGAGTGCGCACAAAGTTATTCATATTTGGTATATAATTTATTATTACGTACGTACAATTAGTAGGTACCTACAACTGTTCAAAAGCAAAACATCGTATGCCAACAACAGCAATGTGGTTGAAGATAGTGAAAACTATGTGTTTATTTTTAATCATTTAGTGAAATCATAATAATATCACAATATAAGCATATTTAATGTGCTTCATTGTTGTACAAACGATGACTCATCTGAAATTAATTAAAAAATTCCAATTAATTCAATTTAAACGTTAGTTCTCAATAATTATTAATTTGAATCCAAAGGTGAGTGGAACGTAATGATCGTTTAAAATATTAATGTTTTCGAACACTTAAAACCAATTCATCTGTTCTATGGATTACTTTCCGTAGTAAATATTATTTTGTTGTCGAACAATATTTGTATATTGTATAGGTATATATAAATAATGTAACTACCTATAATGTAAAACTATAATGCATGCTATTTTCAGATAATAAATGGTGTTCGATTGACGTAATACACCAATATCGATTTAAGAAAGTAACATTTTTTAATCTTTATATTAAAGTTAAATGTCAGTTATTGTGTCGATGCAGGAATATTTCAATAGAACTAATAACCATTTAAATACATATTATAATATACAAATAATGTGAACCATTTTGTAGGTATGTAAAATAGTGATTTAATCTTAATATTGATATGCAGTTGATCTATACAGCCATATAGGCCATGTAACGTTATACGGTGCTTACGATGCTAATTAGTAATTATCTATACCTAACGTGTGTGATTAGGTATAATGATTGAATTGTTATTGTATAATGAAAAATATACATATTCATTTTTTATAACATATTATGGTAAATTGGTAAACAAGTTTAGTTATGTCAAGTAATAAATTGAATGCTTATACTCAAATTATTATGTCATAATATATGTAGTACTTTGTCGTTACACCAGTGCTTCTCAAACTGTGGGTGGGGGCATTATTATATTACTAGGAATTGTTGAAATATTTATATAATAGATTTATTTTATTTTACCTATTTTAAATGCGTTTATGAGAAGAAAAGTCATGATTATTTTCAATTATCAAAATTGAATGGTCTGTTATTATTTAATAATGGGTAATAAAATTAATTTTACAAAGAAGTTTATCTCACTACTAAGACTATCGAAAATATAGATAATCTTTCAAAGGTGTACGAAAAACGTATATGTGTTTACTATGCATTTAATATGTATTATTAGTATGTATGTGCCTAAAAAATATATTTTAGTATGAAGTCAAAAAAAATGTCTTATTATTATTTGTACGATTTTGATTATAAAAAAATCATACATCTTAGGGGTTGTAACCATTTTATACATTAAATTCAGGGGACCCCATTACAAAGAAGTTGGAGAAACACTGCCTTACATTGTCGGCGAAAAGGATTTCTAGAAAAAAAGTTTTCTAATAAAAAAACAATATTTGTTATGGAAAAAAAGAAAATTATAAACGAAAATATATGCCCATAATATATGTTCATGCGAAAAAGTGAAAAAGTGTCGTCCGGTGATTTTTCCTTTATTAAAAATGTACTTGTTTCGCGTGTAAAATAATATAATTATACAGGTTGATTTTTGAAAAATGTTCAACTTATTTTTATGCTTAAATTATGAATTTGTTTAAATTCAGATTTTTATAATTTTTGATTACCTATACTTAATGGATGCTAAAGACTATTTTTTACGTAATTGAACGACTCTGCGATTGTGCTAAGTATTATACTATTTATTTTTATCAAGGTTTAATTCAGATTTTACAATTTTATATAATACGCCACGACTGCCTAAGTTCTAATATTGAATAAATACACCCACGTGTCACAAAGTTCCATCAAATAAGAATGGATTCTTCATGCAAGACAAAATAACCACCTATTTAAGACATAATCAATTTAAATTATTGTAAAAATTTTAATTACGTATTATGAAATATAATCTCCGAAATATGTTTAACTTAACTAAAGTTTTACAAAAAAAGTCCTACTGAACTATGTTCATTCATAAAAATCAACGAATACCAAAATGTTTTTAGTTGATAAAATAAATTTATATAAATTTATATTACTTTTTAAAGATTTTTTTTATATGATTATATTTATTTGCCTCATGTACCTGTAAACTACAGGGCGATTCATTTAACATACATTTTTTTTAACAGTTTTTTTTTTTGTGTGTGTGGCAATCACGGCGCTGCGAAGGGGAACTTTGCCCTTAGGGTCATCCTTCCCTTCGCATCCGTATCATTTATTATTAAATACAAAACACTTATTATGTATAATTCACAGAGGGCTCTATCCCTCTAAATTTCACCTTCGGTGCACATTTTAAAAGAATTTAACTAAGTGGTTTCATCTTCATTGCGTTGTGTGGTTCTTTCCTCTTTTTCCTTTGTCGACAGTATTTTCCGAACATAAGTTCCCACAGCATTCCATTTTGCTCTGCTCTCCAACATATAATCCACTATTGTGTCCGGTTCTATGGGCCCTCCAAGCTCCGTCGCCAACTCCATACGCGCTCTCCACCACCTATCGCATCGGAACAATGTATGCTCTGCATCGTCAGTTTCCGCCTTGCAGTCCATGCACTCTGCTGTCTGCCTTCTCTTAAATTTAAATAAGTAATTGCCATATTGAGAGTTTTAGCTACGTTAAATGAATCACACGGAATAGGTGGTATTAATAGGTATTTAAACAAAATAAAATACAAGTTAAAATAATGTTAATTTTGGCATGTATTAATAAGAAAAAATAATAGTTTCTGCGTACCTATAACGTTGTTATATAAATAGATATTAGATTTTTTTTCTGGTATTTTTTTCGTCGGACTTTTAGGTAGAATACTGAATTGATATATATATGGTTTAAGTGTACAATAGTTGTATTCTATATATTGTGTATATTTCATACAATATGTGTATATAGACAATAATAGATCTAAATGCCGATCTAACCATCGCTCGTTAAGAGGTCGTTATATCGATCATTTTCATCAGTAAAAACATCCATGCAAAACAAACAAAACAGCATTATAAAGTGGTTTTAGAATAATAACAATACAAAACAACACTTGAGAGACAACTACGACAATAATATATACAACTACTATAACTACGACTACTTCGTACATTTGCGTTTTTAAGTATATGTAATTAAAAAATTTACAGTTATTTTTATAAAATGGAAAAAAAAGGCTTCACTGTGCCTTTTTTAACGTTCTGTATACTTAGAAGAAGTACCTAACTAATACAAAACCCCGATGTAGTAGTCTCCCAAATATTGTTCTCTATAAATTTCATTTTATAAGTGTTTCTATAAGACTTAATTTTTCATTACCGTCATGTGCCGAGTCCATACGATGATAGTAAAACGTGATAGTTGCATCATTCGTGACTACTTTAATATCAACGTGTGTGATGTTAGCCCCCACCATATAAAACCTTTACCAAAATTATTGTAACCTCATATTTTTCAAACAATAGGCAATTTCTCAATGAAAGGCCAACTTCACGCAGCCCCCCCCCCCACTTAACGAAATCGTCCAAAACCGTTTATAACTTATAAAACTCAATTTGTAACTATTTGTAACCAACTTTTCAGAATTTGTATCCTCGGTCCCTTCGAGTAATCGTCAATTTGCTGATAGGGGGAGATGGGCCTGGCCCCTCTATTTCAATGAAATCGTTCAAAACTGTTTGTAATTTATAAAACTCAATTTGTAACTATTTCTGATAATGAAATATTTTACCACCAAATAATGTAAACAGGTATCCAATAATAATTATTTTTGTTATGCACCGTTGATATTTTTTTATTAGATATGGAACTTTTACATTTTTGTATACTTAGTTATTTATTTTAAATTATTAATTAAAAAAAATAATATGTATATACCTCTTAGTTTTAACTGGTTTTGGCCTCATCTATAAATTATGATATTTTCATATAATCTATATATTATATAAACGATAGAGTCCTGATTGACTGATTCATAATTAATGAAGAGCCGAACCTACAAGAGCTATAGATTTGAAATTTTAATAGTAGATTGATATTATAATTTCACCGTGCACCAAAAAAAAAGCATTTTTTAAAATTTTGATTTTAAGTGGGTAAAATTGGCAAAAAACAACATTTTAGGTATAAATTGTATGCCTAATACATCGTTTAATAAGCGCTTATAAGCTGTGAGCTTTTATCTGTATATTATACGTATATTACATTTTATTTGAAGGTTTTAAGGCATCTAAGCTATAATGGGGGGCTGCGTGAAGTTGGCCTCTCATTGAGAAATTGCCTATTGTTTGAAAAATATGAGGTTACAATAATTTTGGTAAAGGTTTTATATGGTGGGGGCTAACTTCACATACGTTGATATTAAAGTAGTCACGAATGATGCAACTATCACGTTTTACATGGCCAGGCTCACCTCTCCCTGTGAGAAAATTGACGATTACTCGGGGAGACCGAGGTTACAAATTCAAAAAACATGGTTAAAAATAGTTACAAATTGAAAAAATAAGATTACAATAATTTTGGAAAAGGTTTTATATGATGGGGGGAGGGGGGGCTAACTTCATACACGTTTAATACCATGACAATTTAAATTGCAGTATAAATGGCCATTGTATTTGAGGTTTTACCTAAAATTATTTATGTATATATTACAGTATAGGGGTCTTCAATCTATCAAGTCGGCGGGCCACCTATTATTTTTTTTTTAATCTTTCGAGCTGTATACAGAAAAGTTGTACAGTAATAAGCAAAATAAAAAAGATTCTCATTAATACATAGAACAAATACACGCTATATTTAAAATATGTTTGTGGGACACAAATAATGACATGGCGGGCCGCGGGTTGAAGACCCCGACTATAGTTTATAAGCTTTTTTTATGATATTATATAAGTAGGTATATTTTAAAAAGCTTAATTTTTGGACATGGGTAGTTATTTTTATACCGATCCCCCTCTCCATCCGCATCAAACAAACGTCGAAAGTTATGCAAACGCCCATAGGCACAACTAGATCTACATTTTAGGGGATGTTAAAATTATGTATACAAGGTGTTTCTGAAATGGATTAGGACACAAGCATATGCGTACTCACTGTGATGGCCTAAAGCAGATTTTTTTGAAATTTTTTTTCTATCTCCAAAATCTTAGTTTATTCAATTTATTTTTAGGACGTTATCTTAAAAGTAAAAATAAACACTTTAGTTGTATTTTTTGCAAAATTCTCATATGAATCGAGGCGTCACACCGTTTTTGCGCTTGTCGCGCGTTTTTCACGCTCGAATCGCCGACTAAAAAAAAAGTCGTGTGACACATCAATTCGTATGAGAACACTTCAATATAAACAGT
>JACXSJ010003010.1:0-13258 GCA_014851325.1 Pentalonia nigronervosa
ACCAATATGTACCACCTAATTTAAGGACTTATTTCACTTCTCACTGTAACCAAAAACAAACTGGCATGTACAAACTAATCTTAAGAACCTCTGTCTATAATTTCACTCTTTTCTTTACCTAATACCTAATTATTTGTATAAGCTAATAACCTTAGTAGTTGAAGCTGTACCACGAAATAAAAAAAAAAAAAAAAAAAAATTAAACATCGAGATGAAAAATAATAAAATAATACGAAACTGAAATGGTCAGTGAGGTCAGTTGTTTACCACAGGAGATGGTTGAGATGTCGACAGTCAAAATATCGAAAAGTACATAATATCGACAGTCGAAATATTGAAAGTACGAAATATCATCAGATTGAAAAATTATTAATAAACTGTTGATAAACAATCGTCCATTAAAATAATTAAAATTAAAAACTAAAAAATGAAATTAAACATTAAAAATATTTATAAACGCATAAATCATTTAAATACTAATAAATTCAAATTTTATAATATTATATTATATGCAATTCTATGTGAAAACTCCAAAACAGATACATTTTTACGATTTAAAATAACATTTTTATTTCATTCCTTCCTCTGTTCATTTTTTTATCTCGATTTCGGTCGAAGTTCACGTCGAAGTAAAGACTTGTATATAATTTCGATATTTTGTTGTTCTTTTTGGAGTTCTTTAAATAGCTGAAAAACGCATTTGAAGCACCAGCCAGATATTCCTAACGTCTATGCCATGCTTCTATGTTATTTTGTATTCTGGGAATATTTTATCTAAAAACCAACCATAGTTCTGGAGAAAATAGTAGTAAACCATAAAATGATATTGCTATTTTGTAATGTTTTTCTTTTACGATCAAAAATATAATTATCTTCGAACCACCTTATGAGTTCTGTGCTAGATTCATGTTCTACCTTATTCTTAGCTTCAGTGAATGCTGACAGAATTTCAGCAGGTGGCAAAAAAGCAAGAGCAAACAAATGTCGAACTAAAAAACTAAATTCTATATCTCTATTATATTTTACAGTTAATCCTATAGATTGAACTTTTTTCCAAATACTCTGACCTAAATAAAAAAGGCATAAATGACTTTAAGTATTTGAAAACTTGTTTGACTGCTTCAATTGCGGTTTATTCGAAGTCCGTCAAAATAAAGTTTGGTTTTAAATATATATCATTTTCTTCAGCATGATCTTATAAACTAACAGTGAAAAAACTTGACAATATATCTCTAGACATAACGTGAGAAAATTTTGATATTAACCGAAATTTAACAACTCAGAAAATAGGCAAATTATTACAATGATTATTAAATAAATATAAAAATATTTCTTCGAAATCTAAGTAAAATCTAGGTGAAGTAGACTGCTATGTACCTGGCGATACATAACTTTTATGACTATTAATAAAACAGCAATAACCTCAAGGGTAAGGGGGAACGATGTACGCTTTAACACAAACCACTATATAAATAATAACTAAGCCGTAGACACATTGAGAAAAGACAAAGTTGGACCGACTATAAAAGTAATTAGGAGATTAGCAATAAGAATTCTGGAAATAGGACAGCGCGCCTAAGACGGGCAAGTAATAAGAAAACACGTTCACGAATACACTAGGGCGTGACTAACCAGCGACAAGCCAATAATAC
This sequence comes from Pentalonia nigronervosa, assembly GCA_014851325.1. Classification (NCBI taxonomy): domain Eukaryota; kingdom Metazoa; phylum Arthropoda; class Insecta; order Hemiptera; family Aphididae; genus Pentalonia; species Pentalonia nigronervosa. Next base: position 1,653 of record JACXSJ010003010.1, read on the forward strand.
TCGAATCACGAACGTCGGGTTTAATAATAAAAGCGGCCTCGAACGACCAGTGATTCCGAGAAATTATCTAATTAATTAGGACGTGCGAATTAAAATAATATAATATCATTTTCATGATATTATATTATGTTAATAAAAATGCGAAATGCTAGGAATTGAGATAATGTACAGATTAGTCGCATCCGGCGAGTTATCGCCACTCGCCGACAAGCGTGGGCAGATGACATTTTATGGAATTAGTATACACGATAAAACAAATGAGGTCAACGCTATCTTGCTAGGACGACGTAGGTACCGATAGGAGGAGTAGCCAATATATAAGGGAGCCCGAATCGGCATCAATTCAGACGTGATTATACCGGGCTACAACAAGCACCTTCACGCCAGTCGATTTTCTGAATTCATAATAAACCAAACATTACAATATTAAACAGTTTTTACAATTCATTTCAACACCACGACTTCAAAGCTCCTTTTCGTCCATCACAAAGCTCGTCCTCTGGTTGGTCCATATCAAGACATGGAGCTTATAGAAATAAAATTATCAGATAACCCTACAATAAATTTATGAACTTTCAAATTGAGTCTTTTGGAAATAAACGAAATTGAAAAACAAACGAATGAATTATTAAAAGCGGCTATATAATTCAATATAACAAATGTGTCTACAAGCATAATAAACAAAATTAACAAAACGCAAAAACCAACAATAACCATACTAATATTAAAATCAATTAACAAGCAACTATCCGATGTATCGACATTTTCAAATTCCTTAAACATTGTCATAAATATGAATGAAATGTAGGAGGAAAATATTAAAAAGAAGATACATTTAATGAATCATAATTATTTATTGTAAGCTCTATAATAATTGTAAGGTACATAGGTATCTACATTACCATCAAATATATTACCAAAAATAAATGCAAAATATATTTTTCAGAGACTACATTTACCCAAACATTACAAAAACGTCAAAAAAATTATTCAGAAGCACCCGTTTAAAAAAAGTGGGAAATTAAAATTATAAATTTTTTATAGTTCATATAATATTGATGTAAATAATATTTTGATTTGTTTTAAATACACAATAAAATATATATATATATATAAAAGAAAAGAGATAATAATGAAATTATAAGATCTTAATATGCTAGAGAATATATGTTTGTTTGTAAACCATGATTATCGTATTAATAACTAATAAGTATTATGAATATAATTTGTGGGCCTATAGCTATTAATGTAAACAACAAACAGATTTATATGACAAATAATATTGCCCATATTATACTATTAATTTTAGGTTTTTAAACATAAGGTTAGAACACCTTATATCCCCGTTGTGTTCATTTGTCCGTTAGTTACAAATACATATATTTACGATATATACTATTTATTGTCCGTAGTTACTGTATATAGTTATGTTCTTGTTCTAATAATTTAATAAATTACGACTCTTGATAATATTAAGATAATTACTTATAGTGTGAGTATTTATAAGATGAAAAGATGCATAATAGTCAATATTTACTACGAAAAATAAGTTTATCAAATTATTTTTAAATTGTATTTGAATAATTATAGTTTATTGCGTTGTATTAAAATACGTTTAGACAACTGAAATTTAGTATGCTTGCAGAGTGAGCTTTCTTAACTTGTTACCTATCTATTATAAATATAAATACAAAATGCATTCAAATACCTATAAAATTCATTTTTCCGATTATTTGTTTTCTATATTTTATAAACTTATAGTATACACGGTTATAAAAAAAAATATTTTTCTGGAAAATAATATAATAATTCAAAATTAGGTTGATAACTTAATTAGGAATATTAAACAAATTATAAGTTAATTTTAAGTTAACGTAGAGTCAAATGAGTTATGTTTATAACAGCAGTAAGCTTATTAACTTGTTAATACCCAGCATTAATTTCAGAAATTGACAATTTATTAAACAACATTTACATAATAACAGTTAGTGTTATAAATTGTAAGTACCTAATAACAATTATTCAGTAAGAACTAAAACATTTTTGTTGTATTTCCATTAAAATCATATTAATAGTTATCACTAATCTATATAAAACAAATTAACAATCAAAATCTGCTGATGTATCTTCAAACACCCGAGTTTATATTTGGCTAGTATTTGCATAGCATAATAGGTTCTATAATATATAATCTGTATGGAGTGCAGAGGCTACAGTGTAATGTACGACCAAATATATAAAGTGTATAATACAATATATTATTATTATTATTATTATGTTATTTACTCGTACTATGTATAATTAATGAATAATAATAAACTAAATGTTTATCATGCTACGGACGTCCAAAGATATCCGTGCACAAATAAATTAAACATACAATTTCGAACTAATTATTACTTTCTATATTTAAAATTGATAAAGAAAACTTACAATACAATTAATATATTTAATAAAATGTTTATAAATAATAGTCTGACAATATAAATGCTCTGGTGAGAATAATAATGTTCTGTCTTACTACTCTAAAATCCCACTTGCTATGTGAACCAGGCCTGTAGCCAGCGCTTGCCTGGAAGTGCAGTCACAGCAATTCCTTCCATACAGTCGCCGTTTTATAATATTACTATACACTATTATGTACTACGCTAACTAATATAATAAGGGGTTCTTAATAAACAATTATAGCTGTATTACTGTATAACTTTGTCTGGATTGAAATATGTCTATCGATTTCTGTATTGCTTCAGTTAAAAAATATAATTCAAACACAATTATTATAATAATTCATTTTATGATTTTCCACATCTTAATTCTAGATATATTTTTGATATAAATATAAAATAAAAATAGAAACGAATTAAACTAATTCCAAATTAAAAACCGACGTTAATCCAATATCGTTCAGATTTGTATTCACCTTTATAAAAAATATTTCCAGAATTAAGAGAGCAAATCATAAGATAATCATAAGATATGTTTTTTTAAAAAATGTATTTGTAAAAAAGTTTACAACTTTTGAGTCTTGTGAAATCTATTGATTAAACTTTTATCGAAACATTAGAGGGAAATTTTAATTTCCTAAGTCCTAATTCGTCCATACTTATGGAATGATACACATCCTGAATATAAAATCTGCGATAAAAATAAAAAAATATGGAAAGTAATCGAAATGACAGGTATTTGTAATAATAATGTAATACTTATAAATTCAAAGCCGACTTTAGATACGATTGATGCATGCGACGGCATACGCTTAACTCAGAAGGATGCATAAAACAGGCGTCAAACTTAGAAATAATATTATTTATTATTATAATATTATATTATATGATATGCATTATTAATACATTTATAAATATCTAATATTCGATAGCGACCCTAATTATCTACTAAGTAGAAAAAAAAAATTTCAAAATGCGATTTAATATAAATTTAAGTATCTTAAGATTATTATTTTTACGAGAGGAAATTTGCACTGGGCGATGAAAGAGCTAAAGTTGGCCCTGTATATAATATAAAAATAATATATAATATGCGATTAATAATAATAAATATTATGCGAATTATTTTTAAGTTTAATATCTATTTTCACTGGACTATAAACTATTCAAATATATTTTTACTTTTTCTTTGTACCTACCTATGAATACTATTTATAGAGCTATTGATGTAATAATACCTTAAGATCGTGTCAGTTTGAGGATTATGCAATTAATACATTTTCTATCTTATGCCACGTGAAAATTATTTTCTATACCTATTATACAATGAATTATTTTACTATATTATAAATAATGTTTTTTTGATATTAGAAAAATGATTTTGCTTCGGATATTTTGCAACTTGTGAATATGGACATACTTTATTGATTATTTAATTATTTAAATCATAAATAATTTAAATTTATTGCTAGTAAGTAGTATTTTATGTAAAATATTATTAAATGATAATAATATATTTATTAATTTTAATTCATATCATTATAATAATTATATAATTTTAGGTATTTAAAAAATAGTTTACAAATGTATTTCTTATATCTTTGGCCCGTTGTAGAATATTTGCACCTCTTACTCGTTGATCTGTGAATTTATCTTCCCAAAGGTTTTGTGAACCAAACATAAATATTACAGTAGTCCAAATCACTATCTCCATCTTTTTCTCTAATAACGATATGTAATATACTCATACATTTTACAATTATAATAGCTTTTTGAGAACTGACTTCTATATCCTATCCAAGAAGTCTTCATTTTTCCCGCATTATACCAAACGTACATTCTATAGATTTTAGCACTCTTGATAAACTATCTTTGAAATTTTCTTTAGCTGTATTTAAACCTCAAGATTAAAAAGGTTGTATTAAGTATGTTTTCAATGGATAGGTTTCATCATCAATTAAAACGTGAGAAACTTTTATATTTTTACCGAATAAATTTTTTTCTGGAAGTGTGTTAAACCTATTGTTATCTATTATATTAAATAGTGTAAAAGATGCAAAAGTTCCACAATCACTCTGCCTTCCGCTAGCTCAGTGGTCACCAATTAATATTTTTGAAGGGCCACATTAGGAATCTGAAAACTTTTCGAGGGACATTAAGTACATATTTTTATCATATAATAGGACAATAGATATTATTTTAAAATTGCATGTAATGAGAACATTATTTATTTTATTTATTATTTGCTATTGTTTATAAACATTAAGAACATAATTAATAATACAAATATTTGAAAAAAATTAAAATAAAAATTAATTATAAATACAAGAAAATAGAAATTTAATTAGTGAGAAAAATGACAAACCTTACACTCGACTACCTGTTTGAAATTGGGGGTATGATTAGTGCACACTATCTTCATAATCATTTCAATATGTTTGTTGGTTAGCCGGGATCTGAACTTGTTTTTAATATAGTTAATTTTTGAAAAAGATGATTCACAAACATACGTGGAGCCAAACATCGTACACATTTTCAGTATTAATAATTTTAACGTTGGGTATTTCTTTTTGGACACATATTTTAACTAAAATTCATCGTAATTACTTTCGGTTTTTGCATAATTTTCATTATACACATTTTTTAGGATATCATCCGATTGAAATTCAATGATTTCCGTTTGATTAGTTGCATTATCACATTTAAAAATACGTATTGCTTCATTCACCCATTCACCGTCAGGCTGTAAAGTAAAATTACTGTTCAATAGTTGTACTATGTTTTTAATTTTTTTGAAATCTACAAATCGTCTTTCGAATTCAGACTTTAAACTTGTCATAAATTTGATAAAATTGTCGATTTCAATATCATTTCTTTCATCACAAACTTTTTTCGAGTTGAGAAAATATAATTGTTCATTACCAACATTTTGAGAAAATAATTCTATTTTTTTACAAAAACAGTTAACTTCAGATACTAAGTCACAAATAAGCTTCTAGTCACAATAGGTATATTTAGTCGGTTCTAGCTCCCTCGCAAATCCTGTAAATCCTATTACCCCGCCCGCCCAATGATCGCGGACGTGCATGACCATACCCCCTCTTCCATTCTTATCCATCTCTATCACGTACGTGCCCGGTCTTTCCCCTCTCATCCATCTCTAACACATACGTGCCCAGCCTTGCCCCCTCACATCCATGCTTATCACTCACATATCCAGCAACCCTTCCTCCTTCTAATGATAAAACCTCTTATCATATATATTATAAGTTATAAAAAATATTATCACTCTCGTGGCTACCGTCGATCATGAATCACGTTCGCTACTATTCCGTACTTATAACTTACTCAAACATTTTTGTTCCGATCTTTATAATTCAAAAACGCGTTTCTCGATAAAAGCGTTCCACAACCAAACCAAGCGCATCATCAGCCAACAGAACCAGTTCAGCCCCCCGAATCGGGTAACTTAAAAATAATTAATTAGGTTTTTAGTATATAATTAACCGCTATCTACGGACCACGACAGACGCGCCCGGCCGTCCGGTCCGTTAATTGACTATTGATTGCGCAACGCAGTCGATAAGCGATAAACCACCATGCCATCACAAAAATCTGAAACCGTTGTATCTCCGCTTATTATTCATAAAACACGTATCAGAGCGTGCCAAATAGATTGCCAAACCAATCTCTAAATCCTGATTCCAACAATGGCTGGATCACTCCAACTCCAGAAAAACGTCCATCTACATCTCCATCTACCCCAAACTCAAGACTGCAACCTACAACAAAAGTATTTGTTACTCAAAATCGATTTTCCTTATTTTCTGATCCGGCCGATGCGTCCATTGATAATCAAGAACCTAAAAAATGGATCAAGAATCTGAGAATCTAGAAAACTCTTCCGCAATTACCAAACCTCCTCCACCTATCTTCATTCGTATGGTTAATGATTACAAGGCTTTCTGTGACAACATTAAGGAATTAACAAAAGGAGAACCCTTCTTCTGCAAAAGTTCCATAAACGGCATCAAACTCTTCACAAACTCACCAGATTCGTACAGAGCTGTCATTAAATTCCTTCAAACTAATAAAACTGCTTTCCACACTTATCAACTAAAACAAGATAGAGCCTTTAGAATAGTTATCAGAAATCTTCACCACTCTACACTAATTACTAAGATTAAAAAAAAAACTCTCAGCTCTCACACATATGCCTCGTAATGTCACAAGCGTTTTACATAGAATCACCAAACAACTTCTCCCGCTCTTCTTCGTTGATTTGGAACTTGATATCAACAATAAAGATGTCTTTAAAATTGATCACCTTTATTATATCATATCATGATACTAAAATAAAAATTGAAGAGCCCCGAATCAACAACCAACCAATACAATGTCTCCGCTGCCAAAGCTTCGGTCATACAAAATCCTACTGCAACCACCCGCCAAAATGTGTTCGTTATGGAGACTCTCACTTGTCAGAAAGCTGTGTAAAACCTGCTGATCAACCAGCAACATGCACACTATGTAGTGGTGATCACCCGGCCAATTATAGAGGATGCTCTGTGTTCAAAAAAAATTCAAGCTGTCCACTATCTCAAGAATTCAAACCCATTAACCCGAAACAAATACCCTCTATTGTAAAACCTACCATTGTAAACTCTACTTCCAATAATTACACCCGATCTAAAAAATCATATGCCCAAGCTACAACAACAGACTTACCATGCCAAGACATCCCTCCTAACTCTTCTCAAAGTCCTGACCACCTAGCCCACCAAATGACGCTCTTTCTCAATAACATCCAAGCCACCATTAAATCCACTGATCTCTCTACTTACAACTCTCTTAGAAAAACTATTGACCTCCAATGGGAAATAGACCAAATAATACTCCTCACTCTATCTCAATCCTCCAATGAAATGCCAATGGACTTGCGCGCCAAAAAAATGAACTTCATGCCTTTCTCCTAATTAACCACATTGATATTATACTCATTTGTGAAGTACACTTAACTCTAAATTCCACCTTTAACATTTCTGGCTATACTACATATCAGTGTAACCATCCCGATGGTTCAGCTCACGCGGGTTCTGCAATATTATTAAAGTCAAATATTAAACATACATTACTCCCATCATATCAAAATAACGTCATACAGTCCACTAACAACCTCCTAACGCTTAATCATATCCCAACAACTATCTCATCGACTTACATCCTTCCAGGAGCGAAATTAACTTCCAAGGATTTCGTTCATTTCTTTAAATCCCTCGGTGATCATTTCCTGGCAGGGGGAGACTTCAACGCTAAACACCCCCGGTTGGGCTTTAGCCAACCTAATTCCAGAGGTCGAACTCTTAACAAAATTACCCTCGACCACAATTTTAAAATAATATCTCCTCCTCACCCTACATATTGGCCCTCACATGTCAACAGACCAGGGGCGGAGTGGCCTGTCTGGAAATGGGAATTTTCCAGATGGCCTGGACCATATTATGGCCTGGTGGCCCGGTCATTTTATATTAGATTTTATTTACAAAATTAGTAAATTCGTCAACAATGTTTTTGTATTAAAACTTTGAAACTACGAAATTATTGTATTTGGTATATTATTAATACAAGTATTGTGTTACATTTTAATAGTCTCATATGAGGATGAGAAAGCATCAAATAAAATCAAAACAATATCTCGACGTCGCGACGATTGGTTATTTTTATATATAGTTTATTAATTAGGAACTAAGAAATTATAGATTATTACTGATATAACGATTTGATGCCTGTTGAAACCTGAAAGTTGTTTATTTTTAGAGTGGCGACGAATATAGCAATACGCCAATATATAATGGCTATAATTGAATACCTAATAACTAATAATATATAATTTTGTGATATTGGTCCCATTGATTATTTTTATTTCTATAAATAATATCTAAAATAAACAATAAACCCAAACAAATCTTCGTATGCAGATGTGATGTGGTTAAGGCTATGATTGCTGATTGTTATTACTTATTAGTATTTGTGCACTGGTGTTGAGCGTATCGTTTCCTTTTATACCTACTTTCATTCTTCAGTATAGGTTTATTACTATTTTTCATGTTATTTTGTTTGGTTTTTAATGAACATTTAAATTTTTAAATTCTTGATCGTACGATATTATAAAAATTATGGATAAAAAACGAAAAGGAAGGGCAGAAAGAGATCGTGGAAAAAATAAGAAATTACTTGCGAAATGTGCTGAAAGTTGTAATCGATTAGATTCATTTTTTCGCAAAAGTACACCTACTGAGGTGACTGATATCAAAGACGGTCAATTGTTGGCCAGACATCTAAGTTCTGAAAGTAAGTGGATTAATCATTTTTAATTTATATAATTTTGAGGCTTAGTATTATTTTAGTTTTAACTATAAGTGCTTAGGCAAAAATTTTGTGTACCATAAATATATTTGATTGTATTTACTGTTTAGCTAAATGTTCTAGTTATGGTTGGGATCGTTTTTAATTAAAAAAATTAATAAAATAATATAATAAATTGAATAATTATAAAATTAAGAAACAATATTTGAGAATTTCCAACACGTTTGTGTAATAAATCTTGTATAGGTACCTTACTAGTGAGTACCTATTTAGTACAGTTTATTGTAGTCTACTATACTAATACCTCAGATAATATCTGAGGTATTAGTAAATACATATTAGGTACATATTATGTACCTACCTTTTTCATTAGTCATTAGTTCATTACTCATTGGTATTAGGTAGGTACCTATATTATTTTGTTATATTTCAATATTTTGAGATAAATGTACTTTTATTTATTTTATTTTATTTTATTTTTTTGCAGATCAATCAAACAGTAATTTAGAATCTAACGTGTCAGTACATTGTGAATCTGTTGATTTGCCTAGTACTTCAGAGACGTTTATTACAGGTATAGTAATTTTAATTTTAATTTTTAATTTGTAATTATTTTGTACTAATGTAGATAAACATAAGTGACAGATGTAACTCTTTTTATATTTTTACAAAGGAATATTAAAATTTGACTTATCACATTTTTAATCTATTGCTCACTTTTATGATTCTTAATGGTAAATATTTACCATAATATGACATATGTATATTTTTAGTTCAGTTTTTCATTGAGAAATAAATACCTTTGATTGAAATGTTTTAAATTATGTAAAATTATATTAAATATCTACCTTACATTGGCTTCATGCAAGTAATAAAGCTAGGTAGCCGGTAGGTTAAATATAGAATGGAATAAAGAATGGAATATTTGAATATTACACTTTTAATGATTTATGTTTAAAGTACAAATACATTTTGTTCTATTTAAAAATATATTATACCTGATATTATATTATGTTTTATTAAAAATAAAAATAAGACCAATTTTTACACTAAATAAAAAAAAATATGTATATTAAAAACAATGCTGGTCAACATATCCTCCTCCCTAACTAAGGTATAAATTGTAATTATGTAACTTAACAATCTTTATTAAATATATATATCAAACAGTATAAGATATTATTAAAATTGTTTTAAAAAAAATTGTTGCTATCATGTAGTAATCATTATTATTATTGTTTGAATTTCTTATAGCACAGAACAAAGACACCGTTGTTAGTAATACTGTATTAAATTTTATGAAACTAACATATCATACACTTGAATATTTTTTCAAGATCCACCCAATTCAGCCACATGATGATTCTACTCTGCCATTTGTAAGTAGAAAAGCTTTTTGTAGAAAAAATCAAACCATTCGAACCTGGTGTACATATGATGCGACAAATTTTAAGATGTTTTGTTCGGTTTGTTTGGCATTTTTTATTGATAAGAACCCGTTTACTTGTGGAATGTGTGATTGGAAACACATTTATCAAAGGATTTCTGAACACGAAAATAGTAAGGTTCATAACCAATGTTGTGAAGCTTATTTCACGCATAGTCAAAAGAGAGATGTTGGTTATTTACTACTGTAAAATCAAGTGCATCAACATAGAGAAGAAGTAAAAAAAAATAGACAAGTTCTTGAAAGAATTATAGAAGTATGTAAGGTAATAGGGAAGCGTGGCTTAAGTGTCCGTGGAAAACGAAATGAAGCGGCATATTTTCTTAAAGATCCAATATTGGACAATGGAACGTTTTTAGAAATGATTATACTAATAAGCAAATATGATGCTGTATTAAATGAGCACATCAATAGTATTATAAATAAAAGTGAAAAAATGCATTTGCAAGGATTTAAAGGTAGAGGAAATTTTGTATCACTTTTAGTCATTATTCCATTACCAATGTAATATCAACCATTTCTTCAATAATCAAGCAAACAATATCTAGTTAAATTGGTAAAGCACAAATGTTTTCGGTCTTGATTGATACAACACAAGATATCGCTGTTATGGATCAGTGTTCAATTGTCTTACGGTATGTTACCAATGGTACAATAAATGAAAAATTAATTGCAGTGAAAGGCTGTTCTGATTCTACTGGCAAAGGAATGATGGAATTATTGCAAAGTGCTTTAGAAGAGGTCAAATACGATCCAGCAAAATGCATAGGTAATGCTACAGATGGAGCAGCTAACATGCAAGGTATTTATAATGGCTTTACTGCATGGTTGAGCAAAGTCGCTCCTGAACAGATACATGTATGGTGTTTTAGCCATGTATTAAATTTAGTAATAACAGATGCCACTAAGAATCCAGTTCGTGTGGCCAATTTCTTTTCTTTGATCAATGCATGTTCAGTTTTTTTCAAAGAATCGTATCAACGAATGAACATATGGAGAGATATTAGTGAAAATGAACATGAAAATGTACGTCACAAACGGTTGCAATCTATTTCAGATACCAGGTGGACAGCTAAACAAACAGCTGTTAATAGAATTTTTGGAAGTTATGGTAAATTTAATGATGTCATGTATCCAGATTTAATTATTGCACTTTCTAAAATTTCCAAAAATGAATCGTTCAAACCTGATATTCGATCAAAAGCAAATAACTTATTAGGTCCACTGTTAAAGTATGAAACTATCTTAATCGCACACATGTATATGAATATATTTTCAATAACAGGGCCCTTATATAGATATTTGCAGACATCTGGATTAGATTTACATAAGTGTGTTCAAATGGTCAA
>JACXSJ010003010.1:13358-32029 GCA_014851325.1 Pentalonia nigronervosa
TAGTAACATTATTCTATATATGTTGTTAGTATTAAAATATGTAGTTGTAAATAATTAAACATAATATTGTAAACTGATACGTATGTGACAACAGGCGAGTATAAGACTCCCCTTCCCATACGACTGGTCTAAGGAATCTGCTGAATAAACCTTTTTGAGCGGACGACCAGCTCGTATGCGGGGACTGGCATACGTAGCACGCAGTCTTTAAGTAACGTATAACCATTACATACCATTTCAGAGCATTTATTTTATTAAAACATTATTACAATTAAATAAAGAATACAATTTAAAGCCAAAGTAATTTCGTCTCGTTATTTTTATTTGTTGCGGAGTCGCTAAGTGCGTGTCCATAACAAAGACATCATTGAACGATCTTAAAAAAATTCAAAGAAATATGAACAACACAATGCAAATTAGTGATGAATTCATTATTGAAATGAATGATGAGATACAAAAAAGAATTGTTGAATCTAGCAAAGATCTAGAAATTGAAAAGATTCAAAGTAAATTTGAAGACAAACGTGTGGCTAAGAAAAGAAAAAATGGCAAGTTATTAAAGCAACGATGAACCAATTGAATAAGAAGAAAAAAAATTTACCATAGAAGTTTACAACAGAGTGTTGGAAACTATTATTGAAAGCATGAATAAACGGTTTTCAAATAATAATGATTTGTTGATTGACTTATCTTTATTATCTCCATCCAATTTCAATTTATTAAAAAGTGAACTTCCAACTGATTCTTTAACAAAATTATCTCACAAAATTAAACCATTTATTGATGATCATTTAAGTGAAAATGAAATAAAAAACAAACTATCTGAAGAACTTATTTTTTTTGGAAAATCATGGCATTTTTTAAAAAAATCTGTTGATGAGGACTATAATGAACAGTCATATTATATAAGCGACTCTGAAAATGAAGACCTACAGAATACGGATGTTGTGAAACCTTGTAACAATTCATGTAAAAACTGTGTAATATGTTGTTATAATGTATTAATTAAATATAATTTATTTGGAAATGCTTACCCTACATTAACTATAGCATATCAATACATTTTAATTCTCCCTGTTACTCAAGTGGCTTGTGAAAGGTCATTTTCAACCTTGAAATATTTGAAAAATAGGCTAAGAAATTCAATGACCAATGAAAATCTGGAGTCTTTTATGCTAATGGCAATTGAGAATAAAATTCTGATGGAAATTGATAATAATATTATAATAAATGCAGTTGGTGAAAAATCTAAGCTACTATCTAAATTATTATTATAAATTTATAAATCTTTCTTATTATATAATTTTTAATAATTTATTATAGATATTGTTTATAATTAATATATTTCCTTAAAATTAGTATATTTTTTTATTATAAATATATTTGTTACTTATATCAACTATAGCTGAATCATTAAAACACAATATATAATTATTATAATATTTCGTTGATTTCATGTTTCAACTATTAAACTATACTAATTACATTTTTCCAGTATTAGTGGTATATTAATATAACACATTGGAATTTAAATGAAATAGTAAAATAGTGATTGAATCATTTTAAAATTTTATAATATTGAAAGTATAAATTTTATTATAAGTAAAATGAAATGTATTTATATAATTCTATTGAAATAGGTAAATAGTATTATAAAATTTGAGCGTAGCGAAAAATTTTTTAAGTGATTTAACTGGTAAATGGTGGGTGGTCTGGATAAATTTCAATCTCCCGGCCTGAATTTTGTTCCCACTCCGCCCCTGCAACAGACACCCCGACGTTCTTGGCTTTTTTATCACGACTCTTCCTAGTCATATAAAGTATACTATTACCAATTCCTCAGACCCATCATCCGACCACACACCAATACTACTCACTCTTAACGACATTCCATCTGCTATAAAAAACTACCCAACAATCACTCCGGGCAAAACTAACTGGAAAGAATTTAGTTAAACCATAGAAAATGCCATCACTTTAACATCGCCTTAAAAACCCATCTGACTTGGATTTTGCGGTACATTCTCTCTCTAATATCATTGAAGATGCTGCACTCAACGCATCCCAAAATAACCCTCCCACCACTCACACAAACAATGTCTTACCCTCACATATAGTACAACTTATCACTGAAAAGCGTCGCGCAAGCCGAATTTGGCAAAGAACACACTTGCCAAGCGATAAAAGACATTTCAACATCTTCGCTAACTCATTAAAAAGTATACTCCGAAAATACAATTCTGACAAATTCCACAACTACTTGAATTCTTTCTCAAATGCAGACAACTCACTTTCGAAAGCCACTAAAAATATCTTAAAGGAAAAAAATAAAATACCTCTCTTACGGTACCCCGACAACTTCCTAGCATCTTCCAATCTTGACAAAGCAAACTTATTTGCAACAGACCTCGAAGATAGATTCTCACCACATCCAAATCTACTCACTAGAAGCCACTACTCTATTATTGAAGCTCACTTCTAAACACTCTCCCAATGTGTCTTTCTACAAAACACAGCTCCCCTTCTGAAGTTCTAAATATCATTAAAAACTTAAAAAATAATAAATCTCCAGGCCATGACCTGATAACTAATACAATTGCTAAACACCTACCTAAGAAATCAATCTTACTTCTCACTTATATATACAATAATATTCTTCGTCTTTCTTATATCCCTCCCACATGGAAACATTCAGTTATTATCCTAATCCACAAGCCAGGAAAACCTCCTGACCATCCTTTCTCATACAGACCTATTAGCTTACTTCCTACTTTTTCATAAATTTTAGAAAAATTATTTTAAAAAGAATTTATCCGATTCTCAATGAGAAAAAAATCTTCCAGACGCCCAATTTGGCGTTAGGAGCAAGCTCTCATTTCTCCACCGATTACACAGACTAGTCGACACTATTGCCTCTTATCTTGAACTTCTTTGTTCAATTTCGGGGAAAGAATACTGCCTTGAGGGACGCCAGTCTTCATTTTACTCTTTCATCTTACTGCAAAAGTACGGTTTGATAGGAAAGATTTAAGTATGAGGAATAACGGGGTGGGTAGAAATAATAATTTGGACAATAACCCTTCGTGCCATACACGATCAAATGCCTGAGCAACATCAAGAAAAATCCCAGAACAGAATTTCTTTATTCTTTATTATTACCTAGCAGTAAAAATGTTTAAGTGTACTGATTGTAATAATTTTTTTACCACAAAGTCAAATATGTTAAGACATGCAAAGTCTCATAACCAAATACAATTTCAATGTGCTCATTGTAAAAAATATTTCAATCGTCGAGACAACCTTGTAGATCACATATAGAAAAACATGGTATGTATTTTTATTTATTATTATAATAAAAATGAATATCACAAATTAATAACTATTGATATCGAGTAATAAAATATATGATTAAATAATATTATTCATATAACTTATTTATTAATAGTATCAATTGAAATATTTTATTAATAGATTGATTATTTCTTATAATCTAGAAGAATAGTGAAACATTAAGTTATTGAATAAAAACTATATGAATATGAAATTATATAGTGAAAATAGTAAATATCACTTTTGAAAAATTATTTACTAATAATTGAACACTATTATATAGTGACACACCTCTTATACTATATTATTCTTTTTTTCAATAGGTTTTATTAAATATAGCACAGAGTATAATTTAGCTATAGGTATTGTAAACAAATAACCATCATCAGGAAAATATTAATTATATTATATTATATAGAGAGTTATAAAAAAACGTTTTATATTGTTATTAATAATAGATTCCAGCAGCATACCATATATATTAAAAGTGGTTAACCAATCCACACCACAGGACTCCATCCGTCATAGTTCTGCGAGTAAACAAGAAAATAAAAATGCTCAACATAGTAAAATTAGGTTTAAGAGTACTCGTATGGGGTTAAGTAATACACCAGGCTTTAATAAAATCGACTCCTCGCTAGATCAAACAACTGTTTGGTATTATAGGAGTAATGTTGAGAATATGATAGGATATCAAACTTTTCTCAGCTCATTAAAAACCGAATTGATTAGAAAACTTAATAATTTTGTTTGTATTAAACCAATAAAATATAATTAAAGTTGGAGGCAATTTATTCGCATAAGGAGTTACCCTCTGAGAATCATTCGTTTTAGACATCGGCAAAAGAACTTTTTCCATATAGCGATATTAGTACTTTGGTGGATAATGATTTCGCAATAATATTATCTTGATGAAGATGCGTATATAAGAAAGGGTAGTGGATTTACGTTAGCTTCCATTGATGAGATATTATTAGGTATATATGAATATACTCCTATGGGTGAATCGTCATATATTTCACTCGCAGAAAGTATATCTAACAAAAAGGGTGTTATCAATCTACAAAATATCGACGAGTGTTGTTTTAAGTGAGCGATTTTAGCATGACACACTAGTGGAAATAATCGTTTTAGGGTTGATGAAAATTATTTTAAAGAAGAGCAACAGTATGATTTTTCAGGTTTAAATTTCCCTACCCCTATTTCAGAAATTCCTAGATTTGAGAGAAAAAATGATGATACGACGGTAAATATAGTATACCCGTTAAGAATTGTCGACTCAGAAAAATCCAATCACTTTGATCTTTTACTACTCGAGTTTGGTGAGCGATTACACTATACATCTCAAATTTTTCGACATTAGTTAGAAAACAAAAAACATTGCACGAGGATCGTCTTTTTATATGCAAAAGATATTTTACTGGGTTTGATGAATAAAATAAAACATACATTATCCGGAAAAGCCGCGCTAGAACAACATATGAAAATATGTGAATCTAATAAAGCTATATTGCCGATTTTACACCCGAAGGAGCTACACTTAAATTTAAGGCGTGATAGAAAGCTCAGTAAGTACCTTTCGTAATATATGCCGGTTTTGAGGCCTTCCTCGAAAAAATACAGAGCACTTACGAACGAATACGAGAGTTGTTCATTTGCATCATCCGATGAGCTACGGATTCTTCGTAAAAGCATCAGACGACATACCACTGGAGTTGTTAAAACGGTAGAACATTCCACGAGCTCTAGTAATTTTCTGAGGATCGTAGATAGAAAATACTGTGGCCAATGTTTTTATAACAATTTTGGTTACGATTGCTGATGGACTGAGTAAGTTGTTACAGTCAACCAACGTACCGATAGTGATAAGTGAAGAACAGCGACGGATACATCATAATGGTAAGAGTGAATGTGATTTTTGCAAATCACCATTTGGCAGAAAAATGTTTAAAGTAGCAGATCACGATCACCGTATAAGTCTTTTTAGACATACCTTATGCATTAAGTGCAATTTAAATCTTAAGACGGTTAACTTCGTACCCTGTTTTATGCATGATCTATCTGTACTCGTATATGACGCACATTTTATCGTCACATAATTAGGTTAAGACACAAATTCGATATCGTTAATACTGAATAGTGAGGAGAACTACATGTCTTTCTCCAAACGTGTGAATAATGAGTTCACTATCAAGTTTTTAGACTCGTGCAGGTTCATGGCCTCAAGTCTTGAATCTTTAGCAAAAGACCTCACCACAAGTGATCTTACAAAGTTTCGAGAGACTGCTGAAGTATTTCAACCCATGGATATGCCCCTAATCACACGTAAAGGGGTGTTCCCTTATGAATACTGCGATAAATTTTCTAAACTCGAGGAAACTGCCCTACCATCATAGCATTACTTTTATAGTGCTTTAACGAAGACGCATGTTACTAAGGAGAGTAGAATAAAATAGGGGATTCTGATGCCTAGTCCCCTAGTCCCTGGTCCCTAGTTCTTTTTAAACCTGACCTAAATTAACCCAATCTTTTTTTTTTTTAACATGGTATTGACAGTTAAGGGTGGTACCAACCTATCGGTTATTTCACTCTTTAGCCGCCATCATTTATTGTTACAAAGCAATATTTTACATGAAATGACATTATTTAACGTATTTTTACAAAGTGCTGGGGGCCTCTAACCACCCTAGGGGTTGCTCTTAGGCGTACAAATTAAGAACTTAACTAATTTGACTTTTCTTGATAGGATGGGACTTCTTGATAGGGCTTCCTTATGGGGTTGCTTGCCTTCGGCGTTCTTCCTTTTCCTTTCAGCTCATGGTCGCGTAGATGAAGGTGTTCATGGTATCCCAGTTGTACTTTGTCTTGAGCATGGTTTCCATCATGTTGTCTGGTTTTAGAGACACATTAAGGAGTTTCTCCACAGTGATCCTTCGACTATGCCACGCGTCGCATGTAAAAACGGTATGGAGTGCATCATCGCTGTGGTGTCCGCAGTACCAGCACTCGGGGGAGTTGAGTTTTCCAAAACTGTGGAGGTATGCTACAAAACAGCCGTGTCCACTCAGTGCCTAGGTTAGATGGAAGGTCACTTCACCGTGTCTGCGGCTTAGCCACCTCTTGATGTCAGGTATAAGGCGATAAGTCCATCTGCCTTTATCGCTAAAGTCCCATCGGCGTTACCACTCCTCTAGAGTGTTCTTGCCTGTTGAAGGATGTCCCGTATCTTTTCGTGATTGGTACAGACGTTTCCGGTCTTTGGCAAGGAGGTCTATTGGGGCGATCCCGGTTATTACTCCGACCGCGTCTCCAGATACCGTGCGGCATGCTGAGGCGACCCTTAGGCACATGCATCTCTGGACTTTAGCCAATTCCGTTCATCCCGATGGGCTCATGTCTTGAGACCAGAACGGAGAGCCGTACAACATGATCGAATGGACCACGTTAGACAGGAGCCTTCTCTTCGTCGGCCTCGCTGCACTTATGTTTGGCATAATTCTGCCCAGCCCTTGCGCGACCCTTCCTGCCTTGGCCGCTATCGTTTTTGCGTGGTCCGAGAACCGCCAGTTATTGTCTATGTAGATGCCTAGGTATTTTACACAGCTGTTAGTTGGCATTCGATGGCCGTCTATCGTGATGCTCATGTCATTGTGTGTCCTCGTATTGGTGATAATCATTGCCTCGCACTTGTGCGCCGATAGCGCCAGGCCGGTTTTCGTAAGCCAGGCTTGTGCCTTCTGTGCTGATCTGGAGAGCAGTTGTTCGAGCCTCATGGATTCGGGGGCCCTGGCGACGAGTGCGATGTCGTCCGCAAAAGCCAAGTACTCTACTCCGATCGGCAGTCGAGTACGTAGGAGGCCGTCGTAGAGTATGTTCCATAGAGTAGGCCCAAGAACAGACCCCTGTGGCACTCCACAAGTGATAAGCTTCTCTTCCTAAATACTTCCTGACTCAAAGCACAGTAACCGGTTTTACAGGTAGCTGTGTATCATCCGTTGGAGGTACTCAGGGACTTCCTTTTCCCTAATTGCCTCTAAGATGGCGTTCCACGGCGCAGAATTGAATGCATTCTTGATGTTAAAAATCAGAATGCCCACTTTTGATTTATCGCTTAAAACTGTTATCCTCAGTACATCAAGAGCGTCGATGGTGGACCGACCTTTGCGGAACCCAAATTGTCTTGCGTGGAGGCCGTTGTTGTTTCCAAACATTTTCTCAGCCGGTTGCCGAGTATTTTTTCAAAGAGCTTTCCAAAACAGTCGAGTAAGCAGAGCGGCCTGTAGGAGAACGGCACGTCCAGCGGCTTATCGCCCTTCCGGATGAGGACCAATTTTGCTAATTTCAATATACTCGGGAAGACCCCGTTGGACAGACAAGTGTTGTATACGCCGATCAGCAGATTTGGGTTTAGCGACGCAACAATTTTTACTACTTCATTTGTGATGCCATTCGGGGCTTGGGAAATGTTGGACTTCAGGCTTCTAGTTGCGTTGATTAGCTCCGTGCGGTCAATCAGATGTGTTTGTGTCATGCTGTTCGTTAGCGGGAGGGGTTCCGTGTCGTTTCCATGGGATGGTTTAGAAAAAGAACATCCACGATGTATTGTAGGCGTCCAGGTATGTTTAACTCAGGGATCGGAGGAGGTCTTGTTAGTTTGCCCATTACGAGTTTATAGGGATGACCCCATGGGTCTCTCTGCACCTGATCGAAGAGGCTTTTCCAGGCCGTTTCCTTGGCCTTTTTTATCGCTCGTACTAGTTACCGTTTTGCCTCCTTGGCGGCGGCCTCTTCAGCTGTGCTGGCAACAGGGCCCTGCCGTTTCCTCTTGCGTTAGAACACCCTACGTAGGTGGTTCGCTTTACTGCAAAGGACATTTATGTCTGGATTCCACCAGTGAACAGATCTTCTGGGGGTCTTCCTAGAGTGGATTGGCCTGCGGTATTCGTGGATGCTGTCCGTTAAGGCCCTTGCCTTTGCTTCGGCAAAGGTATGGTCAAGGAACGGGTGACGTTTCTCCGGGGCAAAGGTTGCCTTCAGTTTTTGTAGATCTATCTTAGGCACTCTGGAGTTTACGCGGTCTGGGGCCGCAACGCTGATTTTGAAAGACAGGTAGTAGTGGTGGCTTAGAGATTCTTCATCTAGTACCTTCCACTTGGTTATTCTTTGGGTGGTGCATGGGGACGCGATGGTGAGGTCGATGATGGTTCCCCTAATGAAGGTGCTCGCGTTTCCCCTATTGCAGACCACCAGTCCCGTGGTGGAGATCAGGTCAGCCAAGACTTCGCTCCTCTTGTCACTTCGTGGGCAACCCCAATCGGAGTCCTTGGTATTAAAGTCACCTATTAAGAGGATTTTGGTGGCAACACTCCTAATGCTGGCTTCAAGTCTGCTGGTAAAGTCCTCATATTTTTGGAGGGTGCAGTTAGGGGACCAGTAGCAGAAGTAGATTTTGAGTCCATAGTAGCACACCCACCTGAAGCCTAGTTCCTCACGTCCCTCGTTATCGAGTCTCATCTTATTGACATTGACGATAGCCGTTTTGTTCATTCCGTCGACATACCAGTTTGCGTCCTCAGCTATATTATACTCGCTGGCTAGTACAAAGTCTGTGGATTTTTCTAGCGCTAACTGGTGCATTAAAGCCTGAGTCGCTCTACAGCGGTTCAAGTTGATTTGCAATAATTTGGTTATTTCGGTGGCTGCAATTTGGCGTCAAGCTCCTTTGTTGGATCACTGCTCCCTACGTTCGCAGTTGATTTTGTTCTTGCAGCCCGGTATGCTGAGCACTTCCCACTTCCAGGAAAGTGGTCAGAAGACTTCTGTATTGCAGTGCAGGCTGTATAACTCGGTGGGTTCTTCGAGTCTACCGCTTTATGTCCGTCGAAGCGCAGAGGCTACAAATGTCGGAGCGATCGAGACCATTGTAGGAGTGCTTGGTGTGTCCATACCCCAAGAAGCGGAAGCATCTGGGAACAGTGGGTTTAGCTTGACATGGCATTGATCCGCCTGAACTTGACGCGACCAATTTTGGTCAACTGTAACGCATCTGAGCGTTTGAGCCTGACGGTGGCTCTCTGGGTGCCAGCGAAGGGCTGCCAGATATTTTTCACTTTGACTGTTGGGTCGTCTGAGGCCAGTCCTAAGGCGCGTGTTATGCTCTCTATCACTTCGGTTGCAGTCTTTATGCTGTCCAAGTCAAAAATGCTGATTTCATCGTACTTTACGAGGCTTCGTATTTCTGCCCGACCCCTAACTTCCTTTTCAGTTCCTCCGTGAGTTCTGATTTCTTTACATCTCCGCTGCTTAGCGTAAATAGGATCTCTCCGTTGCGGCTTTCGATGATGGTGGTTACAAGAGCCTTGATGGATTCTAAGTTCACGTTATCCTTTATGGACTTCAGGATGTCGCGGTTAGATTCGCCGTTTCCGGCCTTAACTGCAATAGAATCTGGGAGAGATCTCTTGGGTTTTTCCCTTGCGTTTATGCCACCGTTTTCTATTTGGGGCTTCCTGCTGGGCTTTTTTCGCTCCACCTTTGTCCAGCTTGGGGCTGGGAAGTCAGCACGGCTCCTGGTATCTACAACGCCTGATTCGTGGCCAGGTGGCATGACCCGTAAGTTAGGTGTAAGTCCGTCAAATTTTGAGGCGTACGAGGGTATTGGTGGTTGTTGGAATCGCTTCAGCTGGTCTATATTCTCTTGCTGTATCGCTACCGAAGCCTTCATTTCCTCGAAGACTTTGAGTGTTGCTTCTTGCTTACCAATGCTCTCGGCAAGATCGCGCGGTGGAGCGCCGGGTCTTTGCTCCGAGCTTCTTTTGGCTGCCACCTTTTCCACCTCAAAAAAAGCGCTGTGAAGCCCAGATTTGTTTGTGTTTAACGCTGCTACAGCGTCAATGATCGCGCCTATTGCCTCCCTCACTTGTTGCGCCTTGTTTTTTCTTCGACCCAGTTCAGGTGTTCGGCACTATCTGTTAGCGCGTTGATCAACTTGTTTTGCTGCTTGATCATGTTTCTCAGATTTGTCATCGCTGAAATGAGACCTGATTCTCTCGTATGGTTAGTATTTTTAGGATCAAGCAGCTTCTCCACGAGCGAGGGTTTATTTGAGTCCGAACTTCTAACCTGTCCTGTCGTTGTTTCCGTGATCATATCTCCAGTCTTTCCGTTTCCATGGTCCGTTTTATCACATAGCTGGATACCCACGTGGGTGCCCTCCAACGCCTGTGCAGGAACGTCGAAAGTCTTGGGATCGTACCTCGACCCCACCGTGCTCCCTTGCAGACACGACGGAGTACTCTCCTGGAGGATATCCTGATCTTCTGGAGAAGTAACCTTTACGTTTGTTTTCTTTCTTATCATATTTGGTTTTTGTTTTGGCTTGGCGGCAACCGACGACATCAGCCGCGAAGGTCTGTCTGGTTTTTTGTGTTAGTTGTCTGATCTGCCATGGCAACGGGGGTCGATCGGTCCCCCGGTGGTGAGCTTGTCCGCGAAATTAACCCAATATAATAAACTAACCTAACCTAACCTAACATTTTTTTTTGATTAAAATACACCCACTAAGGGAATCCTTCCCTCGCGGACAATCCGTTCTTAGTAGGCGCGTTACCACAGACACATGTTCCGCAAAGGATGGTTCCCCAGCAGATGTCTCGTTTATTACAATTTAACTATTTTTACAGTTTTACAATTTCGTACATTTTATTAAGGCCTCTATCCCTTATGCTTTGCCTTCGGCGTATAATACTTTTACTTATACTAGTGATACATTAATCTCCTCTCAGTTTCTTGTTTTGCCTCTCTGTTTTCCTTCTTTTTGGTTGATAGTACTAGGTGAATGTAATCTTCTATCCTTCACCAGTTTTCCTTGGATCATAGCATCGTTTTTATGATTTTGACTGGTGTAAGTTCCGTGTCTGTATATGCCTTGATTTCGTGTCGTTTCCTTGCCCACCAGTCACATTCGAAAAAAGTGTGCTTTACGTCGTCATTTTCCCAGCCGCACGACACGCATTTAGCAGATTGAGCTCTCTTAAAGCGATATAAATAGCATTAAAAACATCCGTGTCCGGTGAGGAATTGGGTCATGTGATATAACACCTGTTTATGTCTTCTATTCCTCCGAGCTTTTATCTTTGGATTTAGTTCCTTAGTCTATTATCCAGTGTCTGACGCTTCCCATTGTTCTTGCCATGTCTCATTTGTTTCAGCTTTGATTATTTTCCTGGCTTCTCCCCTTTCCATGCCACTTCGTAATATTTTGCGTTGCTTGCTGCGTTCGATTGCTAGTAGGTT
The DNA here is from genome assembly GCA_014851325.1 of Pentalonia nigronervosa. Lineage (NCBI taxonomy): Eukaryota > Metazoa > Arthropoda > Insecta > Hemiptera > Aphididae > Pentalonia > Pentalonia nigronervosa. The sequence goes on from JACXSJ010003010.1 coordinate 24,984, forward strand.
TATGGGTGGAGACTCAATGATTACCAGAATGGCCTGTGTCAACACGGTTCTATATGCGCTAGCTACTCTCAGCGCCATCTGTCTCTGTGACCTTAATATTATGTTTATGTTCCTGTCGTAACTTAGTGCACCTGACCATATTGGCGCTGTATACAGAATTTGGCTCTGCATGAAGTTTAAAAATAATCTTCTCTTTTCAAACTTCGGCCCGCAAATATTCGGTAGAAGCCTCCCGAGTTGAGATGATGTTTTCGATGCCTTTTCTACTGCGTACATTAACTGTTACCTATATCCCATGTTCGAACTCGGTCGCATGCCTAGGTATGTAATTTGTAAGACTTAGGGTAGTTCGGATCCCATAAGTATGAATCGCGGTCGATCATAGCCTCTCTTAGTAGTTAGCATGATCGCAATTGTTTTTGCTGGTGATAACCTTCAACTGTTCTATAACATCCAAACCGCTATTGACTCAAGCTCTAGATTCATAGCTTCTTCAAGTATCTTAGTTGAACGTCCTGTGGCGATAACGATCACGTCGTCGACGAATGCCACTAGTTCGATGCTCGACTGACACGGCACATTCTCCGGTGGATTGAGTGTCATAAGGTCATCATACAGCAGGTTCCACAGGGTGGGACCCAGCACCGATCCCTGGGGAATCCCGCTTGTAATCCTTTTTTGTTCCCCGTCTCCAAAAATGAATGTTCTGTCACTAAGATAACTTCGGATGATTTCTATTAAGTATGTGGGTAGCCTTTTTTCGGTAAGCGCCTCGTCTATTTTGCGCCATGATGCCGAATTGAATGCATTAGCAACATCTAACGATACGGCAGCATCGAGATCTCTTTTCCTTAGTGGACCGCTTCCCGCTCTCGTTACTTGGGTCATTACTTTTTCGATTGCATCTATCGTAGACCTGTCTTTCCAGAAGCCATATTGGTTATTACATGAACTTGATCTTATCTCTTTCACATGGTCTTCTATTCTGCTTCTGATTAGGCATTCAAAAAGATTTCCAGCTGTGTTTAAAAGGCATAATGGACGGTAAGAGGACGCTTGATCGAGAGGCTTATCTCCTTTCCTTAGCAACACTAGTCGAGATTATTTCCAATTGGTTGGAAAAGTGCCCTCGTCAATTAATTTATTACATGCATCTAGTAATATATTCGATTTTTTCCGAATTATAGACAGAGACAGAGACAGAGACAGAGAAAAAAGGGAAAATTATAACTACTGGAGCAAAAATAACGATGACAAATAACGTTACACAAACAACCGACAATATAGCAGAGAAAATAGTAGAAAAAGAATGCCAATGCAATATAGAGAAGATCGCTATGCGAAAGAATCTGAAAGAGTCATTTACTACAGGTGTAATAAAAGAGAACACTATGCAGACAACTGTAAAACTCTATCTGAGGGAGGGCATCTTCCCCGGTCGATGGAAACGCGCTCGGCTGGCGCTCCTGTCGAAACCAGGAAAGCCGGTGGGGGTGCCGTCTTCGTACCACCCGCTGTGTCTTCTCGACGACGTCGGGAAGATCTTCGTGTACCTACTGGTGACTCGGATGAACGGCCACATGTCAGCCACGGGAATCGAGCTGTCGAATGAACAGTTCGGTTTTCGGGTTAGCAAAGCCACGGACGACGCGTTCAGGCTGTTATGGGAGAGACTCATCTCTGCCGTTAACGGTCGGCGTTACGCCGTGGTTGTGAGTCTGGAAATTCGAAACGCGTTCAACCCCGTCGGGTGGACGTGGTGCGGGAGACGTTGGTACGTATGGATTTCCGGCCATACATCCAACGGATCCTGGGTTCGTATCTGACGGATCCGGTATTACACCTATGCGACGACCACGATGGCGTCCCCGTGACGGAGACCGTCACGCACGGAGTCCCCCAGGGCTCCGTGCTAGGGCCGCTCTTGTGGAACGTCGCATTCGACACCATTTTCCGCCTTCCGCTACCCAATGGCTGCACGGTCATCGGGTACGCGGACGACACGCTAGTGGTGTCAGAGGGGAAAACGCAGTCTGAGGTGGAGGACCGCGCCAACTCGGCCCTCGAGGCAGTCGCCGACCATATTGTCGGCTTGGGGCTCCAGCTTGTCGTCGACAAGACGCAGGCCATCGTCTTCAAGTCGCAGTATGGGAGGGCCGACCTGATCTGCGGATCCACGGTGAGGCCGTCCGGCTGGGACCTTCCCTCAAATATCTGGGGATATTACTTGAGGGAAAAAGGGGAACATGGTTCGGTGCGCACTATCGCGCCGTGGCCGACAGGGACAGGCGAGTCATGTTGGCACTGTCGGGACTGATGCCTAATATCGGTGGTCCGCGGGAGGGCAGGAGGCGCTTACTGACGAGCGTCGTACATTCGATACTGTTGTACGGCGCTCCCACGTGGGCGTCGGTTCTTGCTCACGACCCACGGGACGTCAAGGTTCTGGCAGCGGTCTAGCGCAGGGCCGTCATTAGAGTCGCTAGTGCGTACCGCACTGTCTCCCGCGATGCCGTCACGGTCGTCGCCTACACCATGCCCATCGACCTGATGGCCTTCGAACGAGCCACATCGTTCGAGCCCTAGGCTTGATGTTGTGGGCCCGGAGGATGCGCCATGCACCTCCACCAGCGGACAGTGGACGCTGGTGGACGCGGACGCTCATACCTCCGGATCTACTACAACAGTGGGCGACCAGATCGCACGGGGAGTTGTCCTTTCACCTCACCCAGCTGATGACTGGGCACGGTTGTTTCAATTGTTACCTCCTGAGGATCGACCGTTCCCCGTCTACCGGATGTTCCCACTGCAGACCACCCGACAGCTACGGTGAGGCCATCGACGACGTTCACCACACCCTCGTTAATTGCGCAGCCTTCAACGAGGATCGTAAGCGTCTTATCCGCGTGATAGGGTCCTTTGACCCGAGCGATCTGGTTCCTCAGACGTTGGATAGTCCGGCCAACTGGGAAGCGGTAGCCCTCTTCACGAGGGCTATGATGACCGCCAAAGAAGAGGCCGAACGAGACAGACAGTTCCGGCAGGGTGTTGCTCCATTGAGACGTAGACGAAGGTGAAGGCGGATTCGGCCGCGTTTTCCCGTCGCCGGGCTTTGGCCCTAAATGACGGCCGCCTCGCGGCTGCGAGGCCTGGCGCCACAAGCGCCCGCAATTAGTTGTTAAGGCTAATATTATTGTCATTTTATTGTATTTTATACGATTGTAAAAGGTAGTCAGAGGGATATTGTACCTCTAACGCCTTAACGTTGTTTTGTGATATTACAATAAATGATGGCGGACTCGGCATCCGAAGTATTGCTTCACGGCACTTCCGGATCGGATGCCGAGCGTATTGCCGATTTAAAAAAAAAAAAAAGGTTAGATTGATTAATTTAGGTCAGGTTTAAAAAGGCCTAGGGACCAGGAAATAGGGACTAGAGGACTGAGCATCAGAATCCCCTATTTTATCCTACTAAGAAGGACTACAGTCACGCTACGAAGGTTTGGAATCACTTTAATTGTACATCACTAAGCGGCTACAGTGATTTATATTTAAAAATCGATGTACTTCTACTTGCGGACGTTTTCGAAAATTTCCTTGATACATATATGTAATCTCGATCCACCACACTATTTCACTACGCCTGAATTCACATTTGACTATATGTTGAAATATACCTCAATTTCATTGGAGCTGTTGACAGATTTAGATATGATTTTGATGATGGAGGAAGAAATTCGAGGAGGATTAGTGCAAGCCAGTGAACGCTATTGCAAAGCGAATAATCCAAAAACCGAAGAATATGATAGTAAAGCACCACCATCATGGCTTATATACCAGGATTGTAATTATTTGTTTTATTATAGTATTCCACGGGGGAAGGTGTTTCATTATGTGTTAATATTAGTTTTTTTTTTTTAATTATTATAAGTAACAACCTTTACGGCTGGGCCATGAGACAATATATACCATATGAAGGCTTCAAGTGGTGGAAAGTGATATGAATCAGGCACTGAAGCTATTGGACGATACGAATAAAACATCTGGAGTGGGAAATGTCTTTGAGGTAGATATAAACTACCCTGATAGTTTACACAAAAAACATAATGACCTCCCGTTTCTCCCACGAAATAATACACCACCAGGGTCAAAAGTGTCAAGACTAATTTCTACATTTGAAGGAAAACAGCGATATATTGTTCATTATCTGAATTTAAAACAGGCGATAGATAATGGGTTGATCATTGATAAAGTATGCATTAATTAAATTTATATTTCATTATTAATTCCAATCAAACACCAGTAATCTAACATATTATTTATATACAGGTACACAAATTGTTAGAATTTCAACAATCACCTTGGTTAGCTAAATATATTAATCTAAACACAGAGATGCGCAAGATGGCTACTAATAATTTCGAGAAAGAGTTCTATAAACTCATGAACAATGCTGTATTCAGTCAATATATAAATAATATATTTATTAATCACTTATAACTAATGAATAACATTATTATTATTATATGATAAAGGCAAGACAATGGAATGTGTTAGACAGATAATCGATTTGAGACTTGTGTCTTCTCCTAACACAATGAGAAAGTTGATTAACTGCCATACATTTAAATACTATACACAATATAATAAAAACCTAACAGCAGTCTCACAAGAAAACAAAGTTATTAAATTCGATAAACCGATCTACATTGGATTATCAGTACTGGAAATTAGTAAAACGTTAATGATAGAATTAGGTTAACATATATAGATACAGGAATATATATATATATATATATATATATATATATATATATAAAAAACAAAATATAATAATAATAATTTTCGTAATAATATAATAAGATAATTATTAAAATTTCACTGTTACAGATTCACTGGTATATCGGATGACGATCTAGGATTTTTTTAAAGACCTCATTAATAACCCAATCCTTCTATGTCGTATAGATACATCGAATCTTCCGCAAGATCAACTGTGTTATGTAGGTAATCGTGCAAGGGTACCAGGATTATTCAAGGATGAGACAGGGTGTCGTCTGGTGTCTGAATTCATCGCACTCCAAGCAAAGTCTTACTCATACAAAATCACTGGCGATTGTGGCTAAAGGTATTCGAGGATATGTGGTTCGTAATCACCTAACCTTCGAGGATCATAAACGTTGTCTGTTTGAGAATGAAAATGATGATCACGATGCTGACGAGAGAGAAGAGGTTAAAGTTAATGAGGATGTTTTCGATGATGACTTAGGCGGTGGTAATAACAAGGATTGGAAGGATATAGAAATGAATAAGTGTGCACTTTTAACAATCCGTCATCAAGGTGATTCATCAGAATGTTGCCACCACCGCCACCACCACTACCACCAATGATGATAAAACTTCTAAGATTCAACTTTTACCATATATTTCATATACACCATTAGAATAAATATGTCAATCCACTCGTTTAAGCATAAAGTTAAAACGATCAATTCCTTGAAAATGACGTTGAATCGTTTCGATGATAAACGAGTTGATTGTGAGGATCAAAAACAAACACTTGCATATGATCAATAGAAACTACACGTGTAATATTATATGTTGTATTTTATAGACTTATGTAAATAAAAAAAAAAAATTCATTGTTATATTATAATTGTATTACGTTTATTTAAATAAAATATTATGGTGTATATATTATTGTACGTAGTAAAATGATAATATTAAGCCGAATCAATGTTGAGATTAATCTATAATATTACATTTCCTTATTATTATTTATCTTCTACCCATAATGAGTAAATTACCCATATTTGATTTATTTACATATTACCGTGTAAAAAAAAAAAAAAATCACCGTTATATATATTATTATTTCTTTATTATTTATTATTTATATTTATGTTTTTTCCATTATTATATATATATATATATTTTTTTTTTTTTATAATTTCTCCGAAAAATTTAACAATATTCCCGCTTCAGGTACATAATCCATATATTTGATCAAATCCATACAACTTGATCTACTCAGCATTCCTCGCCAATCAGTTCTCGCGTATAAGAAATCTGTTACGTTCCTGTTAATCTTTAAGTACATAGCAACCTAATGTAATATCGCCGTTTACATGTTTTTTCGGGCCATATATCTTATCTATATCCGTAAATTGAAACCAATTTTGAATTTCTTGTCAATTGTTATCACCGTATTCAATAATCCCGTTGTTGATAATTTCAGAATCTATTTCACCGAGCTTATTTTCTTTCTTCTTCGCCGTACTTTGATCAGTATATAAATCGCGTGTATTGAATATTTTAGTTAAAGGATCTATAATGGGTTTGAATGTTTGTGCCATCAACTGTTGAACATTGGCTCCTCCGTTTTTTTAATGAGGTATATTTTCGTTTTATACTTTCCTTGGCCTTTACCAACTCCTCTAATATATTACTTTCCTCCTTCATGATTGTGTTTTAAATTATATATTTTTATTATAAACACCGTCTTATATAATCACATAGGTATTGTTGTAGATCATTAATATAAATAACAACACAAACGTATTTTGTAGTCCTTTATTGTTAACTGTGTAAACCGTAATGATGAACATAAAAATTGTCTACTTACTAATGAACGATGGACAGTCCCCACCGATCATAATATGATTCTTATATACTACGTGTGCCGTGTGGCGTACATAAATGTTGAATATGCAACACCTCTTTCCTTATATAAAAAAAAAAAAAAATATATATATATATATATAATTATTCAGTATAATAGTTAATTGCTATGTTAGTATTTTTATACAAGTATTATAAAATATAACTGAGTAAATGATATTAATCTTAATCACTCGGGGAATATCGCTGAGGTGGTTTTCTAGATCTAATTGGTCTGGGTGTTTTATTTATTATTATTGGATTTGGGTTTTGATCTGTACATAATTGAACGTTTTCAGAGTTTTCATTTATTTTACTAGCTGGTGTAAGTGCAATAGAATCACTTAAAGGTGTAAACGATTTATCAATGAGTAATTGATCATTAT
>JACXSJ010003011.1:8901-32008 GCA_014851325.1 Pentalonia nigronervosa
TTTTGAAATATTTAAAATCTTATTAAAGTAATTTGCGTTACGTTTATGCTCCTGTAATTGCGACAGTCACTTATCGTAACACGACGTGGCGCAACCGGTCGTTATGACTTTTAGTATTTTTAATATTAAAAAAAAAAAAAAAAAAAAAAAAAAACTATACACTACTCGTTTTATTGAATTCTGATATTTCTATCATCTTGAACATACAAAATTACACATTTATACCAAAAACAAACATCAAAATTACAATTTTCAAGTGAGTAAATCAATTTGTAAATTGAGCAATTTTTACACAGTATAAGATAGGTAATTATATCGAGTCCCGGCCCTAATGAATTCCACCGGCCATTTTAAATACACGAATTTCTAGTTAAACAATATTTTTTCTTACACTAAATTTTAGCACATTATTTTTAACAGTTTTAACTACAATAACATAATAATTAATAATAATTTGAAGAAAACACATTTTTTTTTGTTTCGCGTGCTCTTTTTAATATATCGATTTTGACAGTCACGTGTACCTATAATTTAATGTATATTTTACTTACAGGATGCTACCCTACATGTGTTTTCTCTGTCTACAAACGCATACAATAAATTAAATTCGAGTTCTTTAGAACAGATTTCGTGTTGTTGGCTTCAACTTGAGAGTGAATTGACGTATTATTAAACTTAAATGTAAAAACATTATATCCTGATACGTCTCTATTGACGATAATAATATTACAATCGAACTCATGAACATATTATATAATACAATGATTTCCTTTTTGACAAAAAAATCTTAATTACTAGCAGCTGATTTAATTGTAAAACTTAAAATTAGATCATTAAAACCGTCAAAAAATAGTTTGAAAAAAGCTCTACTTTCCAATTATAATGGTTTGTGTAAAAACTACAATAATATTTCAAGTGATCGATGTGTTTTAACACGAGTATAAGTTGTCTGCTGTTGCAAATTGAAAACGTAATATTATTTATTGCAATAATTGTATTATTAGTGTAATGAGTACAATGAACATAATTATATAGGTAACTTATGTAATGTGTTAATTTCAGTGAAATAATAAGTTGTAAAATTGAACGAAAATCTAAACCATTATAAAAGCTACCCATCCGTGTATAAAATAAAAACTGTTTTAATACGAAACATCTCGAGCACAGCATTATAAATTAATCAGGATCGAAATAATTATTTATTTCAACTGACATATTAATTGCTTTTTAACAACGTTATAAGTTTAATGTGTTGAGTTGCTGTTGAATCGGTTCCCAACAGCATTCAAACGAGACGAAATCGCTTGGGAAGTTAAACTCTTCGAAAAATTGTTTATAATTTATGCAGTAGAAATTGACTAAAATAATGACACCGGTTGTAATGACATGCCTAAAACTAAAGGTCCTGGAAAAATTCATATAATAATAATATTATGTTTCATATGCTAAGTTGTATCGGTTGTATTATGAAGGTTCTTATAACGACCGTATGGATATAATGACGTTTGCTTTTTGTGAATTTATATAAATAACGTATTATCTGTAACTAATAACCACGTGAAAAACGTTCCACATTATCGACGGTTTATGACGTCGATACGCTTCAAAATAGCCAAAAATATTTAACTACCCGTATCAAACTATACGACTTAGCATTAATAATACAAAATCGAAAGCAAACTTTTAAAATATAGAAATGAAAATTATACACATTGTAAATGAAACAGAATAAACTTGTTATAAAAAAAATTCGCAGATTTTTTGAATATATATATGTCATAATTGCATTATATTTCTTGTTAATATAGGTACACAGAGTGATCGAAGTGGCTCAAAATAGGTGTAGTTATGGATAGTATAAATATTACAAGAAGTGGAGAGATGCCATACCATTGCAACTCCCCTCCATCGAACACTGGGTATATATAGTGTTAAAAAATTTAGAATAACTTTTATTATTTAAATATATAATACTATAATGTACGTTTACTGTTTAGAAAAAACGATTTTTAAATTCGGTTGTTCCGACTATCGGTTATTATGACCTATTTCTCCTAGTCCCTTAAACCTTTGCCGCAACTAGCAGGAATGCTGGGTCTACACCTAAAGAAACTTCATCATTTTATGAGAAGGGCCCAAATTTCGACACTAAGTCATATAAATTTATTTTTGTGAATAAATCTAAAAGTAAAATATTTTAAAATGTGTACGTTACTAAGTACTACAATCGGTAACATATATTTTGGTGTTGAAAGTGTAAAACTATCATTTATACCAACAACATGAAGTGACTTTATCTATGCGATTATCTAAAAATGTTTCTTAATTATTAAATTGTATATTTTATTATTATATTTATTTTTATTGTTATTATTATAGGTAATATTTAGGAGGTATATATTATATTATCTACAAAATTATGAAACATAAAAAATAATATAATATTGAGTCAGTAAGCAAATTTATATTTGCTATTTTTTTATATTTATATATAATTAGATTAGATAAGGTTCTATAGGAAACAAGGGCTCCAAAATTTTACCCTCACTTGGACCTCCAATATCTCTAGTTACGGAACTACCTTAATGTCATTATAAACGATTTATACACTGTTTATTAAAGTACAGTAGTTTAACGAACACCCAATTAGAAATATTCGATTAACGCTATAAAAATAATAATAATAATAATAATAATAAATTAGTTGTTGTGATTTTGTCGACGTATCTCGTTTTACCGTCGAAAAGCCAGCCTTTGATCACTTTAATTCGACTGTACCAAAAACTCCGAGAACAACCAAAAATATACATTTACAAGTGATGAAACTGCAAAATATTTACCCGGCAATTGTGATGACGGTCGAGACGGTTCGTTAAAACAAAATTACAATTATACTATTATTAAGATTATTATTATTTATTGAGATAAATCTATTTTCCAAAAAAACAACACTTCAGGGCGTAAGCCATACAATAAGTCTGCACTGAATTTTGGACGTCATTTAAGTGCTCGTCATCAGCTATACAGTCGTTTGATCAATGAACGTGAACGTGTTCTTTCGAAAAAAATAATTGCGAATCAATAAAGTGACTGTATTTTGAATTATCCTGTATAAGGCATGAATTTTAAAATACAACAAAAAATTTTACAACTGTTTGAAAAAAGCAAAAACAAAGCATATTTATTTATAAAAATCATAAAGAACGACCATAAATTAACTTAAATTATAAAACTAAATATTTTTGTTTTTTTAATAATTTCATTTAGGCTTTCACATAAAGCATTTTACACGAAAAATTACAATCACAAAATTAAGTTTTAAATAACTTTCACGTGTACAATGGTAAAGGTAAACTGCCATATGTTTATGTTAATAAATAACATTACAGTTCACGATATTATCCAAGTAATAGATAATAATTTAGAATTTATGAATTTGTTATCAGTTTTACTAATAAAAAATAACAAAATTAACACTTTAGTCCTAGTTTTTTTTTATTAATATGACATATTAGACTTAATAAAATACCAATACTGGAATAATTGCAAAAAAGGATTTACATTAAAAAAAATATATATATATTTATTTAAAATCAGAATGATACAAAATAAATTACTAGTGTAAAAAATTAAATTTCAATAAAATCCGAACCTTAAACAATATATAATATGTACCTACCTATCAAAAGACAGGTGTTAGTTGTAATATAGTATAATATAATATGCTCACAAAAGCCAACGGACGGATTAGTGTAATAATTATGACGTATAATAGGAGTATGATGTAGCCTTAGAAGTATCTATACGGTGCACCTTGGGGCGTACGGCGACAACTTTAAGTCAAACTTCAGATCTGCGGGTAATATAATATTGGTGCTTATTATGCCATGCAATATTATAATGATTAAATAGTGTATAATGTTATAGGGCACGTCCTCATATTATATCATATCGTGACCAGTGTGTAACTGACAGATAGCTTTATAATTACCTATACCTATAGTTTTACGTGAAAAATCTATACAAAATGGTTCTCAAATTATATATATATATATATATATATACAGCGGGTTCACGCTAAGAGGTACCACTAAACATTTCGTTCGATAATTTTGTATTGAAATAGTGTTTTCGCTGAATGATAGATAATACTTAACTACACATTTTCAGATAAATTTCAAATTTTTAACACTTTCAATACGCGCATGCGCAATACAACTTACTTTTTTTTTTAAATGGTAACACTTTTTTTTTTACATATTTGAATAGAATATTTTTTTCTAAAAAATTTATGTATAAAAATTATTTTTTCTAATTACAAAATTGGTATATGAAATTTAATATTTACGAGTACTTTGTTTTTACGAAATTTAAACTATATTCAACTTACTGATACTTATTAATATCCAATATTGTTAAATACCCATTTACACACAGATAAGATATAAATAATCACTTTTTTATCGTAATTTACTCTTATTTTTTTCATTTTATTCTTCTGAAATAAGATAGCTAATTGAAGGTAATTAAAACTATAAAATTGTATACACTTTGAATTTGAAATCAAGATTTATTCATTTGCAATTAAATTCTGCAGTTCTATCTAATGAATTGTTCGAAGTTTCCATCTTGATGTTCCAAACATGATTCCAAACGTTTAAAAAATTCCCTTGATGGGGCAGTGTTTATTTGTTCTTCTCTCAAATCATTACAAGCCAGTCGTATTTTGTTTTTTTAAATCTTGGTCATTAATAGGTCGGTCCGTATATACAACATTTTTTAAATGTCCCCATAAAAATATCCAATGGGATCAAGTTTGGAGATATTGCCGGCCAAGGAAGTGTTCCATGAGTACCAATTCATCGGTTAGGAAAAAATGTATTTAAATATTGTTTAACAATGATGGCGTTGTGTGCTGGTGCACCGTCTTGTTGAAAATACATAGTTTTTCACGTGGCTAATGAAAAGTTTTCTAACAGTAACGATAATTGATTAACAAGAAAATCTAAATATCTTCTACCTGTATGTGATCCATCGTAAAAATAAAGACCTACAAGTATTCCACCAATATATATTTTCCCAATATTCACATCATACATTTATACTCCAAACTGTCTGAAAGTTAAATTCTTGGGACCAGTGTGGATTTGTATCGTCCCAAAACCTATTGTTTTGTTTGTTCATTAGATCATTGTTTGTGAATTTTAATTCATCAGTCCACAAAATACTATTAGAAAATAAATTGTCGATTTCAAATTGAACGCTAAACCATGACAAAAATTGTAATCTACGTTCATAATCTCCAATTCGTAAATGTTAGATAAACTCAGGTTTATACGGATGCATTTTGTTTTTTTTTTCAAAATTTTATGTACTGCACCAAATTATATACCAATTTGTCAAGATACATGTCTTATTGAAGAACGTGTGGATAAGCACGTATGTAGGCTATTACCTGCAATTCAGTGTCTTCATCAAAATTATTTAGTATAGACTACCGTTGTCTATTTTAATTGCTAGGAAATTGACCGTTTTCATCTAATCCACGTAAAAGTCTATGGACATAATTATGATGTGAATGAAACCTATCTGGATACCGATCTGCATACACCCGAGCTGCTTGTAGAGAACTACGATTACATTCGCCAAAAATTAGAATAAGTTCGACTTTTTCACTGCTATTCATTTTAATAAATTTATTTTATGTAAAACACTGTGTTAAAGCAATAACAATTTTTTCAGAAAAAGATGTAATACTTAATCAGAATAAAACACTATGTTACATGAATAGTAATTGTCACAAGACTAGTTTGAAACAATTATTACTAATCAGCGAAAATAATTTATCAACATTTATTTATAGACAAATGTCGTCAAAGTTATTTTTACTATCTTATCTGTGTGCATACAGGTATTTAATAATATTGAATATTAATAACTAACAGTAAGTTGAATTTAGTTTAAATTTCGTCAAAAACAAAGTACTTGTAAATATTAAATTTCATATGCCGATTTTGTAATTAGAAAAAAAAAATTTTATACATAAATTGTTTAGAAAAAAATACTCTATCCAAATATGTAAAAATAATTGGTATTACCATTTAAAAAAAAGTAATTTGTATCGCGCATGCACGTATCGAATGTGTTAAAAATTTGAAATTTATTTGCAAATGTATAGTTAAGTACTATCTATCATTCAGCGAAAACACCATTTCAATACAAGGTCATCGAATTGAAATATTTAGTGGTAACTTTTTGAATCTTTGAAGCAAATTGTAAATTTTAAATATATCTATCACCGCCCCATTGATTGCACCAAAGTGAGTCACAGATAACTAACTCTAAACTAAATTAAATAATATATTAATCATAATATTTGCTATGATATTTTTGTTAACGACTTAAACTTGCGGTCTTGCGATAATACCCATTCATTGCAGAGTGCCACGCAAACTACTATATATGGAGGCCAAACAGGGGTCGGCAACCTGTTTGATGTCCAAAGGGCTATAAATAAATAAAAATGTTCACGGGCCACAATTTGAATATATATTATACGCCTTATTTTATGTCATACAAAAATGTATGAACGAATCAAATTTAGTTTATTTGAGTTCACATCAAGACTACTTGCAATCGTTATAATAACGTTATGATTATAACGAGTTAAATAAGGCAAAAGAAGGATTGCAATTTGTAAAACGTAATTAGAACGGATAACGGTAAATACGAATAATTAAATACCACAAAACAATACATGACAACCAAAAATATTAGAAAAAAATTAATAATTTTTAATATAATGAGTGTTTGAATGAATCACATTGTATCAATAACGACAAGTATATGAAGTTATCTTATTATTGTATTGCAGACTATATTTTGATTTATCATTAGCATACTATTATAATGTATTCGTCGTTATCGTTCTCACTTTCGAAAGAAAAGTATAATATTATTATTTATTGCATATTACGCAAAAAATTATATAAAATATATACTTATAACGATTTCAAATGTTGGATTCAACCACACCAGGCTCTATTGCAAATTTACACAAAGTAATTCCTTCGACTGGCAATTAAAATGATCTATTTATTGTCATTAACTTAACCGTATTACACAATTTAAGTAATCCAAAAAAAAAAAAAAAAAACAATTATTAAAATAACTGGGACGTCGCATAATAAAATGTAAGTACAATAATATGTCGGAAAAATATATCAATTAGAGGGCAGTTGTAATAAGAGGTTTGACATAATGATATACCTAACAATATAATATGATTAACATTATAGAAAGAACTTACGGGTATTTTATAACTCTAAAGTCTGTAATACATAGATAAAATGCAGTTTTGTATATTTTTATTACGATGCATTTTTGTCCTTGTAAGAGTTATTTTTATCGGTTTTGTACTTAAATTTTAAACGGTTATCGTAATTTTTAGGTTCTGTAACCAAACGAATTTCTGAACGTTTTGGTATTATAGAGTAGGTAATATGTACACAAATATAAATCGATCATTGAGCTCGTGCATTATAATATAGTTTATTATTTATAAACGTTTATATTGGTTACGGACTGTGAAGCATCTTTATAACTGCAGTTGCAGGGCAGAGTCCTTGCGAAAAATTCAACTGCACTACAACAATATAATAATCCGCTCGCCTGTACTTGAAATGGTTATAAATAATAAACTGTATAGATCGAATAATAAAATATGATGTTCTCTACATAGGAATTTTCCAAAACGCAAAATTGTTAGAACTATAATATTGGATGTCGTTTAAAAATAATATACAGGGCAAACGGGACCACAAACGGTTTTATTATTGGGTTTCGCCACCAAATAAAAATACAAAGCATCAGTTGATAGGTAACACATAAACCAATTTTGACTCAACTTGTCCAAAACGACTTGACATTATTATAAACTATACTCGTTTATCCGCCCAAATAATGTAACGATAATGATATTATGTCCGAAACATTATTACAGATGTGAGATATATGTCTCTGGTCAAACCACAAACGACACTTTGCTTCACAATCTGCCCGCCTTTTTTTTATTTTACTCATTTATTTTATTTTTATTTTTATAACGAAATATGCCAAAACCCAAAATAAAAGAACTACAACATGATGACAAATTGATAAACAATAAAGTGACACAGTAATGTAGTCTGAATAAGAGAGTTGAACGATAAAACATTTTATTGACATCGTCACAATCATATAATATGGTTTTTTTTTTCAAAATTGTTGCTTTATTATGTACCTACCCAGTGACGTTTGCGTTCGTCAGTCTTCGTCGCTATCGTAAAATATCAATAATGACATGTAATATAATTTTCATTGCTGCTAGGAATAGCCGAAATGTTTGATGTTTCAGCAAAAATGACATCAGCAATAAATGATGCACTGTCGACATTATTATTGACGATGGTTATTGAATCGTCGGAAGGAAAAATGCAATTTTATATTCAAACATCACTAGTGATGGGTGCTTATTAGAACGGACAATCGGGTCGTCAAAAAATGCATTCACATAAGACGCAATCATAGTCGCATTAAGCAATAACACGTCGAGTTAACTGTTATAAACAGCTAGAGTAACAATCGTATATAAACATTCAAAGCTTCAATCCTGTTAAAAAAAAAAAAAACGGTTTTGTTATTGACCAGTTTTATCGATTAATTTAAAACAACGAAAATAAAAACGAAACCACATTTACTTATTTTATAAAACGAAATAGTTGAACGGAAATCTTTTTCGTTTTCGTAAGAAAATACTATATGAGTTTTTATGTACGAACAATATATAATAGTACATAGTTATTGATTTAAATCGTATTATAATTAAGTCTAATTAACAATACATAAAATAGGAAAATTACGATTTTAAATTTTAAATATTAAGATCATACACTAATAAATAATATTCATACCAATACACCCAGATATCAATTGGAAAATATTTATATTGTAGACATATGCTTTTCTTAATGTTCCCTGAAATGTTTAATAATTTCAACAAAAGCAAATGAATATATTTTATTTTTTTTTTTTTTTTTTGATATTTTTTAAGAACTCCTTGACCTTATCACGTAATATTATTATTATTATAAATAATAATAAATTAATAATTATAAATAATAATAAAACTATAATAAATTCCTATTATTATTTCATTGTGGCTAAATAATTATTAAATTATGACAAATATTTTTTTGCTATTCGATCAATTTAATTTTATAATTTAATGTGTTTTGAATTTTTGACACTAAAAACTAGTGATATTCATTATATTAAATATTTATATTGTAATTTGTTAGGTTATTCATAACAAATTTCAAATAATGATTCAAAACTTCGATTTTTTTTAACTTTTACAAAACAATAATGACTACGTTTTACTAATACTTAAATATATACGCTGTGCACTAAAGATAAATTTTGTTAATAACGGATACATTGAAAAATAATACACTGATACAATGATATAACTTGATATGATAATATAAAAACTTCAAGATGTGAAGTGAGAAATGACGTGTATATAATAACAATTTCAATTCAATGGATTTATTTTTAGCGGTTTTCAAAAAATATATAAATTCATATGTTAATTTTTTTAGTGGATATTAGATTATAACCTATAAAATGGGGGAAATGGAAACGGCGATAACGGTTGAGAGTCACTTTGGAAAGAAACGGTTATACAACATAAAATAAACTATATAGACATAAGAAAAATATATTTATAAAGTACGTTTTTTATAGGTGTCAAGAAAAATCAATTTTTTTAATGTTTAGGGGTGGTCTGCATATTAAAAAAAAGCTTAAACTTTAAATTAAAATTCACCGAACAAGAAAATACCGAGATTCCTGTTTGTTTCTCTGAAATATTAACAGTTATTATTATACATCTATCGACTGTTTAACCCTACTTAGCCAGGGATATTATGAGCAAATATATAATATGAAACTGAATTAAAATAGGTATATCTTGGTTATAGTCTTTCGAGTGTACCTCATTTTCTCAATTCATTGACAAATCGGTATCGGTGTATCTCTCTATGTGAACTGATTCGACCGCAATGGGTATATGGATTACCCACTTGGTATAATTTAAAACGCGGTTCAAACTACTTTCAACACCATATTCCAGATACGTCTAACGAAAATCTCCCTGCAATTTTCGTCAAAAATAGTTATTAGTTTTTGAGTATACAACTATATAGCTATGCTTATAAAAATACATTCATTTTCATAAAACATATATTGACTTTATAAAAGTATATTTTATTTCTCTAACCAATGAGAACCCTACATATTATAAGCAAAAAAGTTTTCGATTTTCGTGAGCCAAAACGAAATTCCTGTGTGAGCTGCCATCTTATAGAATGCTACAATAACCACCTATGAGTATAGAAAAACGAAGCTATACTCTCCAAGTCTCAAAGAATATGTGTGCAACATTTGATAACAATTGGTTTAGTGCTTTTTTTTTATATATATATATATATAAACATTTAAGGCTGAAATTTGCACGAAATTACAAATATTTAAATGAAGAATAATAATTTTAGTTATTTGGTTGCTATTTAAATATATCATGTTTCGTTTAATGGCTTGAATAAAAAATATCACTTTGGTAACCTATAACATTATACAGATACAAAGTTTCTATGGGACTTGTTATTAATTTAATATATTGTCATTCAATTTTTAGAAGTCAAGTCGTAATCATATGCGCTGAATTTCCAAAATAAAAACCTACAATATGTTATTTATAATCTTTTACTTGACTGATGTATTGATGATGGTTTGTATTTGCTATTGGTTGTCTCTAATAAAAGTATACCGTCACTAGAATAAATTAGTTAAGTTGATTTCATTTACTCACGGCCAAGTAGTGGAACATGGCTGTTATCAGAGATCGATATACTGCCGGTAAATCTAAATCAGGACATTTACAATCCGATGAATAGTCTCATTAAAACAGAACAATTAAATGAAGCTACTAAAATATAATGGTGGCTTTAGACGGCAATAAATGATTCATTTTATACGATTTGATCATTAATATTATATCGTGTGTTATGTTTATCGATTGCCAAAATAAAATATACATTCGTTTATCGGTTTTATATTATACAGAATCAAGAAAACTAGAGGATAAAAATGCTCTTTCCCGAGATCGAAAGATACTTAACTCAAAAATATAACTTAAAAAATATTATCGTCTGATGTACAAATGATTTTTTCGATTTCAGTTGCAAAAGTACGAAAATTGTAGGTTGACATTAATTTCGAATCCTGCACAATTCCAGATGCCAGAAACAAGGACGAAAGAAATTAATATTAAGTCAGACGGTCAGACGTCGTCCGTGGAAGCATACAATGTAAAAAAACAAATGTATTTGTATCAAAATAAACTTCATATTAGAAGAATTGTCAAATAGACAGCCGGCCGAGGAAAGTTATATATAATATTATATAATTATAAATTGCACTAATTTTCATCACAAACACGGATAAATAATGATTATACGCCCCACCCGTGTTTCGTTTATTTAGAAAACGATGAAAATCTTAAGCTCAAAATCGATAAACTGAAAACAAAAATTGAAATATTAGAAAGTAATTTAAATAATATATATTATACCAATTATTATACTTCTTTATAATATAATATTTGCATTAATGATTTTTATTAATAAACATGCCATTTTTGCGTGCAGAAGTAATAAAGAATTCGATGGGATTAGGTGCGCATGAGATTTGGATAGCCATTCTGGTACACATCAATACCATCAACTACATTCCACTGTACCATCGACGTCTGCGACCTTTGACCAAGGATTCTTCGCTACATCTCCTGTTGGTCATAACATACCCAAACCGGCGAACTTGTCTCAAGCCCACCAGCACCCTCTTTCGCTGATCTGCTGCCTCTGCTGCCTCCACCACTACCGTCAATAACGATTTGGACTCTCGACACCAGTTTGCCGCAGAAGACTCTGCTGCCGCCGAGCAGCTCTCCGGCAAACACGGCGAAAACATATTGCCGTATACCAATAACGACCGAAATCCTGAAGTCGTTTGTCTTAAAGCCACCGTCAACGAGAAAATTGAAAAACCCCATTCGTTCACAATAGTTTTAAGCATACACCTACAGTTTTGTTGTTTTGCAGTAAAACGTGATTCATAATAAAGCTCTATAAAATATACGACTTGTTGAAATCATTTCGGAAACACTGTTTGCGCTGCATGCGATAAGCAATTATTATTATTATATCCAAGCCTTTATATCTCATGATACATACATGCCATCATATTATTATGATACCTATATTATTCTTATTATATCTTATGATTATTATTTATCTT
This sequence comes from Pentalonia nigronervosa, assembly GCA_014851325.1. Taxonomy (NCBI): domain Eukaryota; kingdom Metazoa; phylum Arthropoda; class Insecta; order Hemiptera; family Aphididae; genus Pentalonia; species Pentalonia nigronervosa. The sequence continues at coordinate 21,301 of JACXSJ010003011.1, forward strand.
ATTATTCTTATACCGTTTATTATGCGTTCATCGGCTGTTTGTCTCGAAATCCGGTTCAACTGAACACGGTTTAAACTCGACTTAATATAAGCTGAATGCTACCTAAATTATTATAAAACAGCATGGTAATTTAATAGTAGACTGTATAAATATATCGTTTCCTTTTTTTTTTTTTTTTTTTTGAAAAATAACTAATTAAATACAAAGTCGAATCTTACATACTATGGTATATATAGTTCATAGCACAATATAAAAATAATAAACTGATTACGTAACGTAACAATTGAGTTATCAATAACAATAGAAATATAAAAGTGCGATACATCTGACCTGGATATTGGTACGTCCTTCGCAGTGTTGGTTGTTGTCCGTGAAACGGCCGGGGTCGATGTATCTGTACCGGATGTCAACTGGGATAATGGTTAGTCAAATGGTGCACGAATACGACACGACGCTACTGACACAGTGACTAGCATTTGCGTCCGTAACTCGATAATTCAATTGTGCACTTACTATGCACTTGCAGCTTAAATGACAATGCGAACGTCGATTGTTCGAGCATGTATAGCACAGAAAATTAAGCGTATATAATTAACGGGTTTTACAACGCGAATGTCACTCATTTGAGCGTGCAATAAACCGAAAACGGTGACAATACGGCACAACAAAATGAGATCGTCTGTCCGAGTCAGTACGTCTCTTTCCGGCATCACAGTAAGACCCGCCTGGGCAGACTCACGTGACTAGCAAAGAAGTCATCGCACCAAACTCGAGCAAACGACTTAAGACGATCAACGGTACAATGGTCGGAGTATTCTGTCATTGCGCCGTGTTTGTCCATCTTCTTCGAGTTCTGTTTCCTCGTCGACAGCAAGTCTCTTCATAAAAATTTGTTTTGATTGTTTATTAAAAATCGTTGTTTAAATAAAATTCTCTCTCACGCCATTAAGGCATATTAATATCGTTATATTTTTTCATAGTCTAAAATCACTATGGCATCGTTTACACTGGTCTTACAAAATCAAACGTATTGTTTGGTATACAAACACAATTAAATATAATATAATTATTTGTGGTTATTATAGAATAACACCTAGAAGTATACTTATGAATTTTTTTCGGATAGGCCCATTATAAACTCTCTACTCATAGACGATAATGAGGATTTATACCAATTTTTGCATTAGCCTCCCATTAGTTAAAATGTATAAATCATTAATCATATTAATAATTAATAACTTAAAACAAAATAAATTTAAAAAAGTAGATAATCTTAAAATATACAATTTTTATCTGAATACAAGATAGTTTTACAAATACTATTATAATTACTATTCTCGTAGGTAACTCATAATATAATACATAATGTCCATTTGTAACATATGATTTAATACACTTAAAACTACATAAAGCTCATTATTTTCATCAAATTACTCGTATCTGTTCGTTTAAACACATAACATCTAAACTATTATAAAATATTATTTTAAGATCATTTTTTTTCCTCCATTGAAAAAAATATGTCTTTTATCAACAGTAGAAGTTATTTGTAATAATCTATCATTCTAGTTGAGTTTTGAGAAATTCTATTTAACGAAATATCATTATTTGATAGAGTAAGTACGTTTGCGTTTTGTCTAATTATCAATGATGATTTTTCAAATATTTCATATAGTTTCTAAAGCAAATTCTGAACACCAGCAATCTGTTTAGCTTTTTTCTGTATCGCTACTCCCGAAACAAGTACACTTTTTTCCTGAACTTATCTAAACCAGACCAAAACTTCGTTGTCGATTACACTACCTTCACATTTTCTTAATTTTATTAGTTTACGATTTTCAACACACGCTTCATAAATTTTGATTCGTAAAGAAAATATACTGTTAGCAAATCAATAAATCAAGACCAATCAACAATGAAGTAGTACATTTAAAGGGGTAATAAATACGCGTACACTTGCCGTAATACTACTTTAACATCAATCTTTAAACCTTAGGCAACAGTACACACACACCAAATAAGGAATTGAAGAACACGCCGGACTTGTCGCCTGACCAAAGTACGGAAATCACTGGTGCCATTCAACGAAGAGACCTCAACACCAGATCGACCCAAGCTAGCCACTGAATCCACGTATCTCGAACGACGAAGAGGACAAAATTCAAGCCTACGTATTCCGCGGGAGTGACCAAAGAAAACACTACCCGATCGTGCCCCTCTACCGGAAAATTACTCCCGTGACGATCTCAAATGCACCTTACAAAGTGTTATGGGTTGCCTACCTGTTCCACGGTATCGACATCAGTGTGTAGCAATGCGGATTATCCATTTAACCCATGTCGTCGGCACAAAGGTATCGTGGCCGAAGACTACGAAGGACACCACTAACGGCCAGCGTACAAATTTGCCAAAAGTGATTGTCATTACACCGTCGAATAGACGACAGACGCACCGAAATTGCGATCTTCGGGACAACCAACTTGAATGACCTCCCAATCACGTCTACCTTGGTATCGCTTTCCGGACGGGAGCTACGCACAGACGCTACTTTTCTGGGCTGGCCTAACATGGCAAATGTTCCCCACCCAATATTGTAAATTGGCAATATATTGTACATACATATCTTCACTATCTTCCACTATAATTGTTACAATCGCCGCGGGAATGTCGATTATCGGACCACCTGCTTAGGTCTCAGATCACAATTTATACACTACAATTATATACAATTAGATAAAATGTTTACTCAGTTATAAAAATATTTCAATCTAAAAACAAATCAATAGTAATAACCATAATATCATAGAGTGTTTTGTTATACATTTGCGTTTTTTTTCAAAGATTAGAAAAGTCAAAATATGAATTAAAGCCATGCACATTAGTACGTGAAAAATAAACTTGTACTTGACATGCAATTCTGACAGACTCCTGATAGATATCTGTAAGAGATGGCTCAACATTCAGACAGATAAGATATTATGACCATACGCCATGTTTAAACAGGATTGTCCTGGATTCCAGCTCGGTGTCCTATTCTTCAATCACATTTAAACAGGGCGCATGGTTAGTCCTGTTTTAATCTGTTTTTTTTATTATTTTTTCATTAAAAAGTGATTTTAGCAATTGATTCATAAAAACGTCGTCTATGTATAATAAATATGTTTTAGATATTTTTATCTACAAAAGTTGGAATTTATTTTCTTCCCGAAATTACACGATGGCGATCGCCAATAAAAAGAATATACGCATAGTCGACCAGTATTGTATTTTTGACGTATACTATAAATAAATACTATTAATACTATAATATATCTCGATTAGTCAATAGTACACGTCTCGGTCTTGTGCGATGTGCATTGCGTGTTTACCCATTATATAAAATGCTGAAAAAAAAGGCATAAAGTTTAAAATTAACAAATGTATCTATGTATGATTTTTTTTTTACTTGAACATTATAACAATTAGTTTTACTATATACAAATTTAATAACACTATATATTTTGTAGTTATGTTATAAAAGTAGTATAAACTTGGGACTTAATTATTTTTGCATGCATGCAATTCGAATGCAACCCGACAACGGTCGGTCCCCTTTTATCCCCATAATTTGTATCATACATTTATGTAAAAATAAAGAGCATGGAAATCGAACTAAACACGCGTTTTTCTTACGAGCAGTATCACGTAAAGAGTGTGTACCATTTCTCACTGTAGTAGATACCTATTTCAAAGCGCCTAATATATGGAAGAACACAAACATTTAATTGGAATATTAGTTACCGACCATACTCAAAATATACATCATTCTGTTTCTCTTACGACGTGTGTTTAACTTAAAATGACATAATTCGTATATATAGGTGCAGGCAGCGATTTATAGGTATTCAAAGTTTGTTGTCGTCGAGAAAACAGAGACTTTCGAACAATCGCACGGCGTTCATTTCCCGTCATCGTTTGCCAGCCGCCGAACAATGGGACGTGCCCGAAACATTATTATTATGGGAATGCAACTTTCGTGCGCGTCAGTGCATATGCGTATTATATTACCATTAGGTATATGCGGTATACCAATGCCCTATATTATATATAATAATAGAAAATGTGTGAGTATTGTATAAGTAAAACTCGCATGTTTCGTCGAATTCTGCGAGGTTGAAGGGGTAGAGGGGAAAAATTGACGATGTATTTTAGTGTTTAGCATTATACAACTAATACATTTTGATCTACGTATATATCATATATATATATATATATATATGTATATGTATATATATATAATAGACACCGCTTATAAGATTCACACTGAGACCAGCAAAAAGTGAGACTTATTAACCGATTGAATCTTATAGGCGAAATGGGAAAAAGAACAGACAACAATTTTAATTAATTATTCGGCTTATAATGCTACCTACTTTTCCTTTTACATATTATATATTATTACAAATTATTAAATAATTATAAATATATCGTCGGTGATAAAGTAATACCACGTAATTACCAAAAAATCAAAAATAACTCATAATATAGTACATGCATACATATTAACTTCCATGGATTTTAACACGTTCACCCTTTCGCATGTGTATTCCTAATCTAGTGTTACACGCCGCACAACTATTGATAACATTATAAGCGCGACGATCAGTGATCAGTGACGGTCACTGTCTATATATTGAAAGTAATAGACGGCATCCATCACAGATCGTCACATATTCTAATATTCTAATTATAAAGACATTTTTTTTTAAATTGTGAATAATGTATTGATAAATATAAAATATTTTAATTAATATTTATTGATTTATAAAATAATATTTTTTTTTCTTATCAAACGTGTATAATATTATTATAAAATAAACAAAAATAACTTTGTAACTCTTATAAATAAAAAAAACAATAAAATAATAAGAATAACAAATCTTCAGAACAGAAAAAGACTTTGTAACTCTTGTAAATAAAATACAATAAAATAATATAAATAACAAATCTCCAGAACAGAAAAAAATAAATAAATACATTATATATTCTAAATTCTAATAATAAATAATTATATTTTTTTTTGTGGTATTTTTCGAAGCAACTTTCAAGACATAAACCTAGTTTTTCTTTGCATTCCATACAGTAATATATCGTATGTTTACGAATTCCTTTTTCAGAACAAATTTGACACCGTTTCTATTTTTATTTTTTTTTATCATTCTTTTTCTATTTTTTGGGAAAATGTGTTTCTTTTTTTTTATATATATATAATTCAAATATTATTATCTAGAATAGTTTGATTTTTTGATAATATTGCTTCAATTATTGACAATCTAAAATCATACAACAATGTCTTCTTTGCATATTTATTGTACAAAAAGTAAGAATTTATCAACAATAAATGTATACAATGTACACTGACTTTTTTATACCATCTTAAAGTCTTCCTTTTAAACGAATAGTAAAAAGTCATCTGATCTTGGCGATCTATTCCAGACATATGTTCGTTATATTTGAGAACTGAAATTGGTTTTTTTACCATACATCTATTTTTTTCAATATCTTTCATTGACTGAGGAAATTCAGAACATATTTTCAATACATCTCTTTTATCTTTCCACTTCACAACAGAAATGTTATCCCCTTTATACCTGCATATTGACTTTCTTTTTTTTAGTTTTTGAGCAATAACTTCATTTGGATTGTGCTTGCGGTTAGAGCGTAAAGTTCCCGTAACATAATTTTTTTTTGTAACAATTTTCGAGTAAGTTGAACATTATTATAAAAATTGTCCATGTATAATGAACGACCTTTTTCATGTAGCCCACTCATAAGATTTTCAACAATAAATTCTGTATAAGTCATACTCTTAAAAACATCATGTCCTTATCTGGAATAAATCATTATTTTATGTATAAATCACCACGATTCTGTAAGCATATACATTTTAACTTCAAACTTATGTTTTTTATTTTTTATATACTGTCCAAATATTGCATAAGTACTATATTTGTGTTCTATAAAACTAAATGAAAATACACGAGAAACAACAACCGACTGCAATGCATTATTTATTAACACGTTCACCGCCGCTGCCGATCACGGATTGGCACTAGTAGTGGGGCGCTGATGGCCGCCGCTGATCCGTGATCGTCACTATAAAAAATAGTACTTAAATTTAGATATGCTTATAAATAAATTGGCCATTGACACACTGCTTCAATATGTATCATGGCCATTCAGGACGTATTAAACGCTTATAAATTTGAAATGTGATAAAATTTATTGTGCATGCATAGCACATGGCATGATTAGAAACCCATAATAAATAATAACCAACACAAACATTTATTTTCTACGATTTTTCTTTCGTCACTTGACTCATATAATCGAAGTAGTTAATTTTTTTAACTACATTTTTTTAATGACTTTGGATATGTCTAAACGATTTTGAGTCTAATAAACGACTGAACCTTATATCAGTGAGTTTTATAGGCAGCATCTACTGTATATACGTAGGTTAAGTTATATATGCCATAATATAACTAATATGTTAGGAGAAAAAAAATTCTGATAAGTTACTAGAAAAGATAATTAGTTTTAGGGTAAACATTCTATTATAATGTTACGGTATAACGCTTTTTGACTAACTTTTGTTCGTACAAGTTCTCACCAAACGTTTGATATTTTTTAAAATAAAAAAAATATTACAAAATATTATAATAATTCGATAATGGTATTAATATAACGAGTTATAGATACATAATTTTTAAATAATATATTTGGTTTCTATCGTTTCAGTAATATTAAATTACATTAAAAACTGTTTTCCAAGCATACATATTATTACTGTACGTATTTGTTTAAAAAAGCTTATCGAAATTTTTTGCAGTGAAAATAATATGCGATTATTTTTCTTAAAATAGTCTCGTGACAAAATAATGTTTTTTTTTTTTTTAATTTATTACTAGCTGTCCCGCTCAAAGTTGCCTGGGCCAAATATTAAGTTAAGATTAACCTGGAGTGATTTACATGCATCTAAACCACCTTGGTAGGCAATCCACTGCATTATATCACTGATGATATGCGAGCAGTAAATTATCAGGTGGCAATCCACCGCAGATGGATTGCGGACCCCATAAGGTGCGTAAGTGAGTGAAATCAGAATTAGGTAGGTACACGAAAAACATTGCGATGGTTGCCCGTACCAAATATTTGTTTTTTACTATACATTTATTTGCAAAAATGTGTATAGGTATGATATATTCTTACTAATTATAATGGTTATAAAATATGTAACCATTGACAACCTTATAAATAAACAGAGATTATACAAACCAATAACGACCATGGTTACCAAAAGCAACCATTGATAAACAAATATTACCATCGTAAATCTCAAAATCCCTGTGTGAGCACCTCCCGGGGTTGGACCTCTGCCTTTTTAAATTAACCTATCTTCTTCCCAGAGGTTTAATCTATCTCTATACCAAATTTAATCGCAATCGGTTGAACAGTCTGGGAATGCATAAAGGATAGACAGATAGACAGACATTCATTTATATATATATATATATATATATATACATGTATAGATTACGATACTATTATTTTAATAAGAATAATAATACTATGTTTATACAATCTTATACAAATGTATGTATAGAAAACACATTATGACAATGATGAAAAAAACGATTGAAAATAACATAAATGAAATAGTTACACGAGTAATTATCCATCCATTAGTGACAAAATTAGTTTTAATTTAATTAAAACGTAAAAGAATGAATTCTAAGGTTCACGACATCCTTTTCTTTTGAGTCTGTGACGAGTATTTCCAGACAATGAACGAGTCATATTTTACAAGTGGATAGTGATAGTTTTCTAGACTATAGTTTAAACTTCCCTATAGGGAAAACGAGTTTGTAAAAAAGTGTAGTTTAATTCTCAATTGATTTAATGTCGCCGAAGTTGTTGCAAATTATGAAATATGATTAGGATCAAGTTAGAGACAAGAGGTAAAAAGTCTGTTATTTTTTTGCAAAGCGTGTTACGTTCTATAATTATTTTATTTTATTTAAAAATAATTTTGTAGTTGAGTTTGCTTATATATTAGTAGTTTAGTGTTTTTTCGAGAAATATTTTGAATGCGCGAGCGTTAAGTATTTATCTTTTTGGTTTTATTATATGTTTATTCCAAGTTAATCGCTTATCAAGGTTAAGTCCTAAATACTTAAACGAATCCAGTGAAGTAATAGGTACTTAAATGATTTAATATCACGGTTGGGCAGAAACCGTGTCTCAAGTGAAGGTCGCGTGGATTATACGGTTGTAATAAATCATTACGTTTTAATTTGATTTGCCGTTTCTTGTACCATTCAATCAGTTAGTTGATTTAAATGAGATTGTAAATAATTATGGGTAAAGTCTAAGACAATAAAACTACATGATAACTTTTTTTTAATTGGATTTTATTTTATTGTGAATACACGATTTGACTTTATACGGATTCGTACTTGTATAGTCGTTCCACCCGCGAAACAGGACATCCGGTCAACTGCATTTTCTTGAAACGTTTTAGCGACATGATTGACTACAACAATATAACATCGCCGACTGCAGATCATTTCGACTTTAATGTGCCAAAAACGAAAAATTTCCCGACCATTTTTACAAGACTACTTGAGTATACATCGTGTGATCTTTAATTTAGTGCAAAGAATCTACCCAGTCCTCTTCGACTTCATCAGAAAACTTATTAAGTCGTTCGTCTTTTATACTAAAATGAATCTTACCTCAGCGGTTCAGTATCTAAATTATAATATTGTTATCTAATATAATACACTTATGTATACAGAGCGATTCCCCAAGTATACTCACCTCTTTGTTTTTTTTTTCAATAATACTGTTGTTCAAAATCTGATTTTCAAAATTTTTAAATATACTTAAATACTATATTTTCAAATTCTTAAGAATTTGTGTACTATTTAAGGAGAGTCCTATAGAGATATAGACTTTTGTTTTTCAAATTAGACCTTTTTTTCTGCTAAAAATTATATAGATAATAATGTCTTAACTTTTTAACGTATCAGAATCAAAATTCGAACTGGTAGTTTTTGAGTTAATTAAATTTGCATACTAAGGATAATAAGTCCGTGATAATGGATTTTAAATGATAAAAGGGATATGGTAATTTGAAATTTTTAAATGTATTAATCTTTCAACATAAAATGGTCCAAGTAGGTATAATAAATAATTGATTCAATACTACATCTATTTTATATAACAGTAAATTGATTTTGAAAACTATTATCCTTATTATAAACATTTTAACAACTGAGAAACTACTTGTTCCAATTTTGAATTAGGTATATCAATATTTTTTAAAAAATATTCACTAAGTAATTTTCAGAAAAAAAGTCAAGCATTTAAAAAATGATTTTTGAGTATATTTAATAATTCCAAAAATCAGAATTTGAATAAATTATTTATTTGAGGAAAAAATAAGAATGAATAATGAACATGTTTATTAAAACAACCTGTATAAATATATACTTTGTAGTCTAGATAATATATTTTATTTTATTTATATAAACATTTTAATGTTCACTGTTAATACAGTTAAATTACAATTATATTATTATTATAACATAATTAGGGTTATTAAACCAACTTTTTCAATTATATAATTATATTAATTATTTTTATAAACTTTCCTTATACTATATCTGTAATCTAAATAATAAGTAAATGACCTACTAATGTTCATCATATGTCTTTTATACTGCACACTATACATTATTGTAAATAGAATTAATTCCGTAAATAAATAATTATATTATGACTAAAACGTGAAGAGAATTTTTATTTTGTAATATTTTTTTTCTACTTTATTTGATGTTCTACCAAACCGATTTGCATGAACTATTTTTTTTGGTGCTGGGTGTTATTATTTAAAGACATTCGATTAAAACAATTCAAAAATGTTAATCAATTAAGTATGTAGTTAAGTACGCCTCCGAGCCCTGACCATATTATAGAACTTAAAATGCACGAATGTTTTAAATTATTTTCCACAAACAAAATGTGTAGGTACATTATTGTTAGATTACAACAAAACTTTGCTTATAATAAGTATATTTTTTCTCACTTAATACACAACACAGTCCCGTATAGTTAAACCACTTGGATTAAGGCGTTAGGTAAGTAATAAATAGTAAAGTAATATGCCACGAGGCGCGAATTCAATTCCTCGAAGAGTGGCGATACTTTTCTATTTTTATTTTACTGAAATTAACCACTGTTTCATATCTTTGGGTTATTTTAACTATAATAAAGTCTCAATTTAAAACCGTTTAAGAATCTTAATTTTGAAACATATGTGACTGTTCGTATCTTATTATATGTTCCGAAAGTCATGTGGCCGCAGGATATTATATTTGTACGGTCGCCAACCACGGACCGAGACTCGAAAGCCGGAGTGCCGTGGATTTTTTCTTAATTAAACTACTAATAATTGACTATATATATATATATACATATATATGCATATTGGGCACGAATGGAAATAGTAATAATAGGTAGAAATAAATAAATACCCGGGTTTAGAGACATAATAATTATACTTTTTTATTTTAATTATATTACTTTATTATGTTAAATTGGTGCCGAGAAAGCCAATCCGGCATAAAACTCGGTCGGAAAGAAAAACGTATAAATAATAATA
>JACXSJ010003012.1:0-31883 GCA_014851325.1 Pentalonia nigronervosa
TGTATGTTGCTCTACATATAGGGAAAAGTTATTCGCGCGCTGTAAATATATATAATTTTGCCTAGCAATAACGCATTTGAACCCAGTCAACGATAGGGTTATATTCGTACGCCTATTCTTGGAATGTTGCCACGTACACATGGTCTTGTCGACTGGTGACTGCAACAGCGTTCTGAGCCCCTGTGCCGTTTTGCAATGAGCTCTTTCGTACACGACATCAATCACCTCGATGCGGTTTTTTGGATTTTGTTACTTGGATACAAACACGCCTTCAGCTGCTGTCCGTATATAGTTTGGGTTATCTATATAATATAGGCGTCCACGCGAGTCACTATAGTCGAACCGTTCGACGTAACACCCGTGAAAATAGGTCTAGCCGTTTTCTGCGTGTTTGTGTTGGTAAGCGGCTTTTTCCAGGGCTTTTTTTCCGAGATTCTTTTCCTGGGTTTAAACATTGTTTTTCATTTATCATAAAATTTATTTATAGAAAACTTTTGAAAACTTTTTAATAGAAATAAAAATATAAAATAAGAGAATATACAATTTATTTTATTAAAAATATTTAGCATATGTACCATTGTTAAAAATCTTATAATAATATAGCCTTTACCTATAAATGCACCTTATTTATTATACAATATTTACTATATTAAGAAATTAATTAACAAAAAAATTACACCTACTATAAATAAAAAATTAAAAAATAACTATTTATACTACAATTAAAGAATTTGAAACTTAATAAGACATTTAATTAGAATTGGCTTACTTATTACTATAAAAAAACGCGTTTAAATATTATATTGATAAAAGCCAATTTTTCCGGGACTTCATTTTCCTATGTGGCTGGGTCTTTTTTATTTTATTTATATTTTAGGACTTTTTTCCAAATACCCAGTAGCCGGTAGTATGAAAAAAAGTGTCCTCATGGTTAATCGAATTTACCAATTTTAAGCAGTAGCCTACAGTTGGACTACCCACAGTAGTACATAGACATCTTATTATGCCCGCAAGGTTTATATGAGTTAGTTTTTTTTGTAGGTATTATAAAAGCAACATTTATGATTTTACCCGCAATTATACATACTGCGATTTAAAACTTTGAAATATAATAAAATAATTTATTTCAAATGCGTTGAGTTATAGGTACTCACAATTTTTAATCATATTTATTCAAACACTTTTTGTACTACCAATAAAATATAAAACCTAGATGAATTCCTGAATTCCGAACATTGTGTCAGCCTTGTTTATCCGGTTAAACATATAAGACCCGTGAAATTCGCCATTTCACATTTTGACATATTTAAAGTACCAACAAGGAAAATCTTCAACACCACGCCTTTTGATATACAATAATAATATGAACGAATTGTGGCGCGAGACGAGTGTTTACAAAGTAAAAGAAAAAACACATTATTGTTAAACCAAAAGATTCTTCACTTAAGTAGAATCTTCTTTGCTACACTGTGAGAATTTAAAACCCCCGGGAACATTTTAACATGAACATTAAAAGCAATGCTAAATCTGTTTTTACCCTGTTTATAAAATTGTAGGACATCGTCATAAATTCTTTAAATACTTTTATACTTTATTTAAAAAAGAAAAATCCCGACATACTTTTGATCTTTTATATAAGCTCAAAAAATGTCCCTTGAAAATCGATGAGAATAGTAAAGAAGTTTACGATAAACAAACCACCGCTACATATAGTATATTTGATTCTATAAAAACACATTGGTAATAGTATTAGGTATATTTTGGATTCTTGTATATTATATTAAGTGATGCAGAACAAGTTTACAAAACTGTAGGTATATACCTATAAATCTAAGTGCTTAAATACCAGCCGTTTAATTGTTATATAGACTTGCTCAGTAAACATTGATTGTGATTCTGAACGTCCCGATAATGACTCCAATCTGTGTATTTAATCTGGATCTTTTGTAATAATTTTACTCGGTGTTTAAATCCAGTCCTTTTGTAATTTTATCACTTCTTGATGGCTCGATTTAAAAGTCGATTACTCTCTTATTCACTGTATAATAAATTTCCCATTCAAACATAAACGCTTGGGGTTGGGACATTTTTTTCCAATTCAATTTTTCCCCTATTTGTTATTATAATACGATGAATAGGTGGTGATGTGTGTGTGTATTATATTATACACTGTATAGCCATTATTTCGCTTATTCCGATGGCCATTTAAACACAATATTGGTAGGCACATACACGATGGTGGTTTACCTAATATCACGTTATTTTGATTTATTATGTAAAAATTTAAATCTTTTATTATGTATTTACCGAAGCTACCGGTAATGTGATCTGCCAACGTGTAATTTGTAAATTACAAGTAGGTACCTACCTATTGACGTCAGTTAAATCATTCGCATATAATATGTATCATGATGTATATAACGCTTTGCCTCGTGCCGTAATCGAACATATTTTTGCGTGCTATTCTCCAATTTTTATTGTCGCTTTCCAAGTATCCACGTGTAATACATACACATACACCCATACGTATATAATAAATACATGCTTATTTTTTTCATTACCTACATTTATTTATTTATATGTGTGTGCGTGTGTGTGTAATGTACGTATGTGGTCGTTCGCTGTAATAAATTAGAACCCAAACATGTTGATACAGCCACATAATTGTTATTTCGTGAACTCTGAACGTCGTCTGCGGTGCCGTCTGGACAATAAATTCGCAAAAGATATACAACCGGTTGCAGGCGACGGTCTGGTGACCCAATTCTGGATACTATTGTAAACTATACAAAACAAAATAAATACTTAGTAAATCAAAGGCTGTCTGATATGTCGTCGTTGTCGTCGTCTTCTCGGCCAGTGCAGGTTCGTTTAAATCGCGTTATATTATTAGGTAGTTTTCCGACTATATATATATATATATATATATATATAGGACAGTTTATTATATTTTATATAGTCGTATATGGGCAGGTACTTTAATTAAAAAAGCCCACGAGGAATATTGAATTCTATATACAGCTTTAGACCCTTCGTATATATAACACAATACGCATACAATTTCATATACTATGAGTGATTAAAAAAAATAAGCTAAAATATTATGGGTGACTGGACGATAAATGGAGTTGTATACTCGTGTGCAGTTATTGGCAATTCCGTTGATATACATTAACATTGTTTGTTAAAGTGCCTTTCAAAATGTTGAAAAATAATTTCATCAAATTCAGTTCAATATATATAATGCCTATATATAGGCAGTAGACACCTATTGTTTTTGATTGAAATACAGGTATCAGCTATTGTACTTTTCACGTTTTTCGTAAATATAGGCACATATGATTTAAATAGGCCTTTTGAAGACGGAAAAGATGGCTATAATGATTATTTAAACCAGGGTTTGCAAACGTTATAGTAACGTTATGATTATAACGTTATATATGACAAAAACGATTGAAATTTGTAAACGTAATTGAAATGGAAAACGCTAAACAAAAATAATTAAATACCACAAAATAAAACATAAGGAATAACACAATTAATAATATTATATCATTAAACAAAACATAATGCAAAACGTAATTTATTGAATATCATAAATATTAATATTAATATCATATTTGTATTAAACATAAAAATTATAATATTGGTTTCATAGAAATTTTTATTCCACGTGATTTAGTGTAGCATATAACGTTTAGATTGTAAATAACGCAAAACGAAATTTTGATTTCAAATGCAAGCCCCGATTTAAACGCTTAATTTACTTCAAATTGTATATAATAGTAATAGTCATGACTCATTATTAACAATTACAATCATTAGACTGTATTTTAGTTTAATAATATGATGTATATGGTAATAATAAAGTATAGTAAATTATCGGATGCATTAAGGATTATTTTATAGCTCAATTAGGTATTCCAAATTCGATTCAAATGACTTACCGATTTTGTATATAACGTGTACTATTATGTTACAAAACGATCTCCACAAACGACGGAGAAGAAGTATTAAAAACTAGCATTTTAAAACTACTATATTTAATTTGTAATTGCAGATTTTATTTCATTCTATACGTACCCACTATATAACAGACAGTATGAAATGTTTTTGGTGTAGTTTTTGATGTTTGGATATTGAGTAACTAAATCGAACTATTAAATTGTATGTTTGTGCAGTAAGCATAAAAAAAACTCATTGTAAAAGATATAATATACCTAAGTAACGTAACACCCAATAAACGCCAGATTAACGAATAAGACCCGCCGAAATGTACATATATATAATAAAATAATAAAAATATAACAGTTCACAAATGCCAAATAATTATTGTATACTGCATTAAATACGTGTTGGTGTATTTAATATAATATTGTGAATATACGTCGACGTGCCAGAAATTTGACAGTCAGTGTTCAAATGTTATAATATTAACGCGAAACTCACATTTCGATATTTCGATGTGCTACCGATTACAGAATATAGGCTGCAGCGATTATAATTAATAATTGCGCCCACCACCTACGCCCTTATTATTTAATCGTATAATTTATATGTGCACTCGCAATATTTTATTAGGCGAAAAAAGTCTTCAAAGACCTGGTTTTTTATTTGTATTAAATTAATACATAATGTAATAATATATTATAAATATAACTCAATTCCCCTGATGTTATTTTAATTAAAAAAAAGTTAAATTTCAATAATAAAAAACAAAAGAAAGCACGCCGAGAAAATAAAAGAATTTTTCTCGTCGCTCTACAAAATGTATTTCTCCGTGTCGCTTTTTGCCGAGTTCATTTCGAATATTGTGTTATTATATAGGCGCAGTAGTTCAACAGTCGTACAACTTAAATTATATTGTTATGTATACAGTCGGACGACTGGCGAGACCATATACTACTATACGCGTTTACACTACTATAATACTGCTTTTCGAGTTTTTAATTTTACAGTAGACCGCCGCCGTGTCTACTCACTGGAGACTATGCGTGAGGACTGAGGTGTAATAATAGTGCGTGGCCGAGTCGCGTCGCATGCAGTAAGCAGTTATATAATATTAATATATTATATAATATCCATGGTTTCACAGCAAAAGGGGATAAGCGACATTTTAGGTTTAGGTTTTTGGGAGAACCAAAAACATTATGTTGTGTTTTTATATATGTTTGATAAGCAATAACTTTTTTACGTAGGATTTGACATTTCATTCGTAAGATGCTTTTTTTATATATAAATATATTTTTTGATTAGCTTTTGATTATTTTTTATGCGGATAAAGATATTTAAATACATTTGTTTAATAATTTTGCCGATTATGCTCTAAATTGTTTTTTACATAATTTACATAATATGCACTTCCCCCAATTGTATTTGGGTATATTATTATAATTTATTATCTCATGCTCATTAATATAAATTGTAAACAAATCATTTTTATAAAATAAAAAATAAAAATCAATTTTAATAAATATCACTATTATCTCCTAAACATTTGTGATTAAGTCGTTTATTTCCTATTATTGTCGTTTATAGACCATTTTTTTCAAGCAAACAAAATATAAAAGTTTCTTAAAACTGTCTGCATACCTACAATTTTAATTATGTTTTTCAAATAATGGTCATAGACATTTTTACGTATGTGCATTGGAAAGCACATACTATTTTTCTCCGTCCAACATAGCCACATGCCACTTAGACCTTAACGCCGTGTTCTCCGTGAAAGCGGCAAAGAACAAAACCGTTTGTATTTCACACATCGCAGTGCGGCGGAACAGCACGATCAGAATATAAACCTCGGTCGTTAGGTTCGGTTGGGTTTGGTTTACTAGCTTCGTCGAACACAGCGTTAGATATGTCGCTTACTCGCTTAGACCCTTTTGCGTCTAAAACTGTATCGACTTAGTTGTGAATAATAACGCGCAAACCGGTAAAAACGCAAACGCTTCGAAACGGTGCAGACAAGACTCAAACGTTACCGTCGTGTGCGGTGGTACGGTGCCGGATTATACTGTCATTTAAGAAAAAAAAAATTTAATTGGCTCGGAAATGATGCGATAGAATACGTTTATTGAGTGTGAAACGTGTACGCGTGGCCGAGCGGAGAACGTCGCGGGAAAATCGGTCGGATGACGTGAAATCGCGATATACGCTCGACGACCGATTGGGGCAAAGAAGCGTAGGTCATTGTCCACGCGCTCGCCAAAATACGGTCTCAGACGTTTCGTAAGAGCGTAATGTGATTATATAACATAAAACGATTGTCGACTAGATTATGTAGCCGGACTTCCTCCATCCCCGCACGTGGTTAATGTTTTGAAGTCCGGAAAATAGCACGACTTTTAAAGAGGTGTCCATCGAAGGTCAATTTTGTCATCAATAACAACCGAATAGCAATGTACAATTTAAAATCCAATTCATTAATTTTGGTATTATTATCATATAACATTTCAAATTTTGTCGACCAAAATATGACCACGGGCCTCTTTGATTAGAAGCAGGGTATACATTTTAAATTAAAATTTCGTTTTACATTATTTACAATTGAAACGTTATACAAGTTTTGAGTTTATCATTATCTTGAAGTAAAACGTAATACAATTTTTACGTTTATCGTTATTTAGAAGTAAAACGTTTTACATATTTTGTGTTTATCGTTAGTCTTTTTCGTTAAAAATAATATCTAATACGGGAAATGGCCCGGATATAGAATATAATAAATTCTTGGATTGATCGCTAAGATTGATTGCTAAATCACGTGGAATCAATATTTCTACGAAACCAATATTATAACTTTAAGTTAATGGATTTTAAATTATTTCGTTAAGCTTTACTTTTCGTTGAATGCTATTCTATTAATTACGTTTTGCGTTATGTTGTGTTTAATGATATATTATAATATATTTTGTTAATCGTTATGTTTTGTTTTGTGGTATATAATTTTTTTTGCTTGCTGTTTTCCGTTTTAATTATGTTTCTGAACTTCAATAGTTTTTTTTTTTTTTTTTTTTTTTTTTTTTTTTTTTTTTTTTTTTTTTTTTTTTTTTTTTTTATTTTTTTTTTTTTTTTTTTTTTTTTTTTTTGTCGTGTATAACGTTATAATTATAACGTTACTATAACGTTTGAAAGCCTTGATTAAAAGAGTTTAAAACCGACTTCGACATGAAAGCCAAGTCGGTTATCTAGTTGTATGTATGTGGGTCGTGGGTGTGATAATATTATACACGCTTTTTTGCGCGTCAACAAATGTAATATTTTAAAATAGTGCGTATAACAACAACGACTACAACGATCGCGAAGTGTTGATTGCAGTCGCGCGTGTGTGTGCGACCCCGGAGTTGGGTGTACTATTTTTTTGCGAAATAACAACAGCAACAACAATAATAATAATAATAATAATGATTTTATAATATTATGGTAATTCGTTCGTTTCGCGGCGGCGGTATACAGGCGTGCAGTGTGGTGCGCGCGCGCTGCGTATCCGTTTCGTATCGGCCACGCAAACACGCCTAAAATACACGCGGAATTCGTATTACGTCGGACGGGTAATGCAAATAAAAAAATAAAATAAAAAAACACGCCGTTCAAGAGACACTCGTACGCACACGTACACAGTACGTATCCACATGGACGTATATTATTATATACGTATTCGGCCGTATACATACTTGTATGTATATATGCGTATAAATAGTCGTGTATATATGCAGACACTCGTCTGTATATTACATGTATATATAAATAGTAAATACGCGCGTATATACCGACGGCCGAGCACTCGAGTGAGTGTTATATATACGTATATACGTATTCGTATTTATTGCGTGCGTGTGTGTAAGCGTATGTAGTACGAGTCGATAAAAAGAGAGAAGGAAAAAAAAAACGGTGGTCCGAAGAGACTTATCTCCGCGTTACTTTTCGCCGGCAAAATTCTCGGGAAACCGTAAAGCAGAGCGGCGGCGGAGAGGGGCGATAGAAAAAACGTTATTATATCGTCTAAATTCGCATGCACACACACGCGCAGTGATGGCCGGCGGCGGCACCCGCGTCGTCGACGACGACGAGACGACGACGACGACGACGACGACGACAACATACCATGCAGACACACACACACATACACACACACGATCGCGCGTGCATACACGCACGACGGCGGCCGCGCTGTCACGTTATCAATCATAAAAGAAGAAAGAGGTGAGAGAGGGAGAGAGAAAAAACGTAATAAAAAATAAAACCGCCTCTGCCGGCTGCACACGATAATAATTCCGCGTGACGGAGGCGGCGGCGGCGGGACGACGATGACGACGACGAGCGCAAAAAGGAAAAGAGCTGCGGTACGGATAAATAAAAAAAATAATAATCATATATAATATATTATTATTATATAGAAACGAAAAGAACCGTCGTCGTCGTCGTCGTAGTCTTCGATGACGGCGAGCGAGTGAGAGCGACAGAGAGACGGTCCAAACTCGGTCGCGCGGCAGAAAAAATATTATAAAAAATCAACGACCGGCGGCGCTATGCGCGCGAGCCTCTCCGCCGTTTTTCAAGGTTGTTGCTGTACGCGCGTCGCATCCGTCTCGCTCTCTCGCTGCGGCGCGCGTGTGTAATATACGACCGTGGTCGGGTTTTCGCCGTCGCAGTTTTTCGGCCACTGTTTTTTTTTTTTTTTTATCATTATTATTATTTATTTATTTCGTTTCGCGTTATCGCGAGAGCATAGTACGCGCGGCGGCGGCGTCGTATCAGCCTGTTTTTTTCTCGTCGTCGTCGTTTTTTTTTAATTTTTTATCATTATTATCGTTATTACTCCGCCGCGCGGTCGCTGCCGACGGTCGCGGTATATACGCATTATTATTATTATTATTATTATATAGGAGGGTCGGCGGCAGCGGCGACGGCTGCGGCAAAAAAAAAATATATATATATAATATATAATAATAATAATAATAATAAAAACCCGAGCGGCGTCGTAGTTATTATGAAAACGGTGACGGAGGCGGCGGGGGGTACACACGACTGGCGGCGTCGGCGGCGGTGGTCACGGCCAAGTTATTTGTGCATGCGGGTGTGCGTGCGTGTACATGCCAGTGTGTACCCATTATATATATATATATATATGTATGCACGTGTGTGTGTGTGTGTGTGTGTGTGTGTGTGCGCGCGTGGAAAACGTATTGGGAACCGCCGTATAGTGTGGCGTGACTCGCGCGCGCGAGGGTCGTTCGACCGCCGTCATCGTCATCGCCATCATCATCGTCATTATCGTCATCGTCATTGCCGGCACCGCCACTGCGCCTCGTCCGCCGCAACCGCTGTGCCGTCGCAACTGCCTTCACCGCCGCCGCCGACCAATCGTTTTAACATCCGCCAGCGGCGACCCGACAGGATAAACAATGGTGCGCGGCGGCGGCAACAACGGTGTTGTGTTACCGGGTGACGTCTCTCTGACCAAGAGCGCACCGCCGCAGCCCTTTTACCGCGTGGCGTTTCGCCTCGGACGGCGGCGGCGGCGGCGATCCGTGTCACGTTCGCGTCGCCCTAGTCGCACAGTCGTCCGTGTCCCGTTGCCGGCCCGTCCCTCGTTTTCCCGCAGAAACCTCATATCGCGGTTGTGCGGCCGCGGCGGTGGTGGCGGTGGCAACAGCAGTCGGCCGAACCAGCCGAGCGACCTTCCCTATTCCGCCCCTCCTCGGGTCGTCTGTGCGCGAACGCGAATAATGTATACACATGACCGCCGCGTGCATCATATATATTATTATTATTAATATACGCGTATAATGTGCTTTCCAAATTAACGGTCGGCCAAACACCGTGTCTGTCCGCTGCTCCCCACAGCTCTCGAATAGCGCGCACGCATCGCTGCTGCTCCCGCTGCCGTCGTCGACGCCGCTGCCGTTGTATAATATGCGACAACAATTATTTCGCGCACAGCAGTCGTTCGTCGGCGGAGGCACATTACCTTCTCCTCCTCCGATCGACACCGCTCGGCGCGCACGCACGCACATAGTTACACACGCACACACACACACACACACATATACGCCTCGCGCTAGCCATCGTACACGCGGAACCGCGACCTCCGCCGAACGATCCTCTACCCCTTTCCGCTGGCCACACCAACTTACATCGCCGTCGCAAAAAAAAAAAAATGGAAAAAAACACACACACATACACACACGTACTACCCGTGACCCGGTCTCTAGACCTCGTCGTCGTCGTTGGGGGGCAGCGGACGCGTCGGCGACGGGTGGTGGCAGTGGTGAAAACGACGGCGTCGCCGTCGAGCGAGTGCGTACGTGCTCGTTCGGTCGCTTGCGCGCCGTCAAGGGGGACACCCTCCACCCCGCTGTCGGGTCGCTCGCCGCCCAGTACTGTGCGACCGAACTGCGTGATGCGTGTGCGTGCACGGCTGTGTGTGTGTGTGTGCAAGTGTGTACACACGTATATAATATTATAATGATATGTATATAATAAGCCGAGAAAGGCGGCTATGGATAAATATCACCGGAATATCGTCGGCTAATTAGATGCCGCCGCCTTCGCGACTCGCGGCCGACGACTACGACGTACGTTCGTGACCCGATATAATAATAATCCGACGACCGAATGTGTATATATATATATATATATATATATATGCACAACATGTCGGTCTTACTTTGCGTATAATAATAATATAATTAACCGCTCGTCGAATCAAAGGGTTAATTGCCCCGCTGCGAGAATCGACCGGTGACGGCAGTGTGCGACGGAATCGTACGCGAGGACGGTCGAAAGCGGCGACGTCGCCGTGGACGACGATGAAGAGGACCGTCGGCGGCGCGGGACGGGCGGGTCTGGATGCGGCATGCGGTGGTTGATGCGGAGGAGGAGGCGGCGGAAAACGACCATGCACTGCTCGCGGAGGAGGAGGAGAGGCTTTGTGCGGCGCACAACTGCCAACGACGATTCCGGTGGCACCGATAATAATAATAATAATTATTATTATTATTATTATTATATTATACGGCCACGGCCGAGCCGCCGTCTGCGTTTTATTATTATTGTTGTTGTTGTTTTTTATTTTTTTCACATACGTATTATGCGTGCGTCGTCGTCGTCGTCGTCGTCGTCGTCGTCGTTGTTGGAAATTCAGCTCGGCTACAAAAGGAAAACCGTGTCCGCCGCCGCTACGGCCACGACCGCGTGCACGCGGGGCACATAGAATTTTTTCCTTTCCCCGCACGCATTCAATTCAACACGAGTGTTAGTACGACGATCGTATATATACGGTTTCGGTAAACGCGTTATTATTATTATTATTATTATTGCTCTTTCGTTACAGACACGTCATGTGCTGCGCGCGCGTTACCCCCGCGGGCAGAGGCGGCGCGCGATATATAATAACATTAATAACAATATTATATAATATTATAATAATAACACCGTGTATAGTTATAATATTATGCGAGCGCGGCTTCCTCCCTCCCGCGACGCCGACCCGACGGCCCGACGCCGACGACGTCGCTGCCGCCGCCGCCGCCGACGGATAATCCGACGGAAATGCGCGTGCGAGTGCGTCAAGAGTGTGTGTAATAAAAATATCTAATCGCCATTAACGTCGTGAACGGGTTGTGCGTGTGCGTTAGTTTGTGTGCGTGAGGGTGTGCGAGAGCATAATAATTATATACATGTTATTATGTACGCTTAGGTGTGTGTGAGGGCAACGATTGGTGCGGGGAAGGTATTCACCTCCCCTCCCGCGTCCCGTAATCGATAATAAACGCTACCATAATTTATATTATCGTCGTTGTTATTGTTGCTGTTATTGGAAGAGGATGACTGTAACGATAATGATAATACATACTGTATATAGGTATACGTACATTATAAGATTCGCATGTCCCCCCTCACCGTCACTTTGGAATTTCGAAACAAAATTCACTTCGTTAGTCGTAACGTAGGTAGGAAGGTATGCTATAATATAATAACGATAATATTATTATGTCTGTATGATATATCACGCGAGGAATTTCGTTGTTGGCGGAAAACGTGAAATGATTCAAATTAGTACAAAAAAAAAAAACACGCAACAAGTGGAAATATTAGTAACGTAAAAACACGATAACAATAATTTATTATAGTTATTGACGCAGGAAATTGAGTTATGTTTCATTCCCGGTGTGACGTGGTCTGTGCCTACAAGCAAAGCTTGCATTTAAAAATAAAATTTTGTTTCGCGTTATTTACAATCTAAACGTTATACAACTTTTGCATTTATTTAGAACCAAGACGTTATACACGTTTTGCGTTTATCATTATTTAGAAGTAAAACGTTTTACAACTTTTACGTTTATCGTTAAAAACAATATTTAATTCGGGAAATGGCCCGGATACGGAATATAATAAATTCTTGGATTGATCACTAAGATTGATTGCTAAATCACGTGGAATAAATATTTCGACGAAACCAATGTTATAACTTTTAAGTAAATGGATTTTATATTATTTCGTTTAATGATATTTTATAAATTACGAGTTGCGTTATATTTGTCTAATGATATATACCAATTTTCCGTTTTAATTACGTTAACAAATTTCAATCGTTGTTTGTCGTAAATAACGTTATCATAACGTTTGCCAGCCCCGCTTATACGAACGATTGTTTTGGCATGTGCCAGTGCTTCAAAATAATAATAATAATAGTAATATTGCAATAATATTAATAATAATATTAAAGTCACGGCGGCGTCGTTGGGACGAAATAAAATATTATGTGGGCACTACATATTATAGTGACCAAACCGATTTTCCGCCGGATTATTATTTATTGCCATTTGCGACATTTTCTTTTTTTTTTTTTTTTAATCCGTTCGTGTCGATACTGTCACCGCAGTATCGTTTCCAATAAAGTATCGGGGGAAGAAAATGGACACGGTTTCCGCTTTCCGACGGAAAACGTATCAGAAAACCATATTTTTTCGACCTCGTTTTCCATTTCGTGGTCAGCTAACACCCAATAAAAGTCCGCTGACGTTTAAATTGCCAGCCGTCCGTTTTTAATGAGTTTTTTTTTTTTAACTTTGAATCACGGTATTGCTGTACACGGAGTCTCAACGCAAGTATTTTTCAGTGAGATCCGGTGGATTTGTTCGAAAGCAAATTAAATGAAACAAATATGTTTTATTATTTTATTTTAGTATACTTATTACTCGTTGTACGTAGTTGTACGTTTACGTTTAAACTTTAAAACAACGCCAAAATCGTTTTTTTTTTTTTTTTCAGCGAGTTGAAAAATATTGCAGTCTTATGAGTAAATAAGTTCAGTTTATTCTGTCTGCGCAAAAACTTGAAAATAAGCTTCGATTTACATAAATACATTTGCTTTATTTGCGTGTAAAGTATTTAAACTTTATCCACGATAATATAATCTCCTAAATTCGAAGGCAGTTTATTTGGCACCGAGTGTTCTAAAACTTGTACGTAGACTGACCATTTTTTAAGATTTATTTAGTACAGTAGAAATAATGTTTGTTTTACCCGCAAAGATTTCAACTCTAATTACGATCATTTGAATTCAAACGTATAATATAATAAATTATGGTTTTTATCATTAATTTAAAGACACATTTCGATATGTGATTAAAAATATTTTTATGAATTTTTTTTTTTTTGTATTTATTTTTTTTATCGCATTGTATATTATATTATTATGTACATATTTATGCGTATAATTTATAAACCGATAATATTTTTGATACATAAATATGTGGTGGGTAGTAACGAGGTCTTATAGCACTAGCACAAGCAGCACTTACATGTTCTATCCTTACTGTTGTGTTTGAATTCTTAAAAACATAAAGGTATGAAAGTAATTTTGTTTGTCGTCTTTTATAGGTAAAAGAAATAATGTACATGTCAATTAAAAGGACGCTATATACGGTGCACACGCTGTGTAAATTATGCATCTGTTAATACTACACTTCGAAACACGTTCACAGCTCCGAGAAATAACACCAAAAATTTGAAACGAAAAATAATTACTACAATATAATGTATAATAATTGTGAACAACATTCGAGATGTTTGAATATTAATGTCAAAATACTTTCAACGCATATTATGAACCTTTGAAATATTATGAAGTTCTATAATAATACATAAGGTTGTACACCAACAAAATTTTAGTAGATACACCTCATAATACGATAACATCAAACTCGCCATAGTACACCGTAGTATATTGGTATTTAGAGTATAACATATTTTAAACATATATATATATATATATATATATATAAACATACATATTGTCACACACTAATTTATAATCAAAACAATGAAAATATAATTTGCGGAAATATGATTTTTTTCGTCTATTTGATAAAAATCTAATTTAAATATGATATAGGTAAATAATTATAATCTGAAATTTGTTTGAAGCTTAATGCGGTGCAGTTGAAAATTCTACGGAAAGAAAATAATTGAAAATATTTGATTGCTAAGATAACTTCGTTAATAATAATAATAATTAATGAAACAATAAAACACGGTGCATACAACTATATAATATTCTATAGCGAACGTTTCAAATTGTAAACAAATCGTAATGATAAATAATAATTTTTAATTAACCTTTAAAACGAGGATAACCTTATCGTTTTTAAGTTCACGGTAGGTACAATCATACAATACAGATATAAACAGATGATTTTTGATTTATGATGCAGAAAAAAAAATGAGATGTTGAAATTGAACAACAAAAACAATGTCGATAGTATTCGATGAAATCAATATTCATTGTAAACATTATTTAGTTTAGTTTTCAAAATTCTTTACTCACCATATCAATATATATTTCAAACCGTATATTATATATATATATATATATATAAGTTAAGATAGAGGCTTCAATCATTCGACTTGAGTTTTTACTCTTCGCAGTAAGTGGTTCTACGAGGTTTTGAAACCATCGAAGCCTGAAGATACATTGATATTTTGATACTTACGTTGATGGTTAATATTATCACACTATCACCTCGACAATCGCGACGACCCTACTCGTGTTATAACTGAAATTCAATATAAAAATATATAAATCCGTATATATATATTATTTTTTTTTTTTTTTTTTGGTGCAGCATTGGTAGAGGCTAGAGAGATAAAATTAAATTTAGGAGACTAAAAATATTATTTTTTTAATTGTTGATAAATAAAATAAAAACTGTAGATATAATGCATATAGTATAGTATATAGTATATAGACTTTGTAAAAGCTAACCATCTGATACCTATAACTTATATTGTATATGTTTACATACACATGCCATGGGTATCTATAATATGGATACAGTTTTATTATTAAAATATTTAACTTTTTTTTTGAAAAAAATTTATTTACCGGTTATCCGGTTATCTAACGGCATGATATAACATTATTATTCATGTTCTCGTATCATCGGTTACTTTCAATAATTTATATTGAAAATTTTGAATTTTAAATTTTATAAAGTAAGTTACTTATCCTTATTTATTCAAATGTAAGTATTATAGGCTAATAACCTGTGATATTGAAGACATAATTGAATAATTAAAAAAAAACAACCTAGGCATATTATGAAGTATATTAAGAAAAATTAAATAATGCTTATATCTCACATTGTGATAAAAATATCAAAAACCCCGACTATACAGAATTCAGATTATATGCTTATCTCTATGCACAAAGCAATATAGGTAAATTCGTTATAATATTTGAAATAACGAGGTGATATCGATTTTACCAAACTTTGATTTACTATATTGTCTTCATTTTAATGTTTATATTTTTTATATCATCAGCATTTATTTTGTTATGACGAAATGATACTCGATAACCAAACACACATGCGGCGTGTTATAGGATGTATGTATTACACGAACCTTTTTTTTTTTACAACGATCGTACATCCGATTTTGACCGTCGGAAAAAATCGACAAAAAAGATGATCGTACGAAAAAAATTAAAAATATAAATCAATTTCGACCTTCGAATACAAATCTCACGGTGCGTATATTATTATGTACAATATTATTATTACAACATATTCGCGGGATTCGAAACCTATACCGCGCGGCAAACGGCTCGACTGGTGAAATAATACCCTATGTGGCTGCAGCACATCATAATCGTACACCATATGTGGTCCAATACAATAATAATGATAATAATAATAATAACATGGTGTGTACTTTTCGTACTTGCTAACCTGTAGGCCGCGCGTTTCGAGGTAAGTATGCTAATCAATAACGAAACACGGCAAGCGGTTGTATAGGTGTGCTGCAGTGTATATATAACCGTTTCCGGCCGAAATTGGCGGACGTTGGACGATGCGTAAAAAACGACGACGGCGAAACGCGCGCGTTATTCTCGTCCCGAATCGGCCGCGACTCCCCGGAAACCGAACCGACCATTATCCCGTTACCAATCTACAGGAATCTCTGTGCGTTAATATATAATAACGTGCAGTGCTTATTGGTCGTATTATTGAGTCTCGTTATGGATTCGTCGTAGTTTGTCCAATTCGGTTGATTATTATATTGTATTTTTCACATTATCGTGCATTTTAAATACAAATCATATTCACATCACTTACCTACCAATAAAAAAAACGGAATTTCACACATTCATCATTACTACCGGTGATGTTAAACAGTGCCAGCTACTGTTTAGTTTTTTGTTTTCACAAAATAGCTACTGATCTGCTGAATAGTATTTTAAGAAACCGCATTCGAAATCAAAATATTAAATAACTAGTATGTGCGAGCGTCTTTTTTGTTTGGCGACTTAGATCAATCAAAGCGTGATCAAACACAACTTTTGACTTTCAGTTTATGGCCTCTGTTGTACTCTAGAATTCACATTGGAAAATTTTAAGCTTTTATTATTTTACCATCGGATATATCGAAAAAAATTCATATCGGTACAGCAACGAAATACAACTATTATGGCAGATCGTCAGTTCGTGTAGAACCACAACTTCGGCAAATATTCTAATGTCATGAGATTTAAAGTTTAAACCAATAACCTTATTGATAATACTGTACTTTATTATCAATTAATATACATATAAAAACAATTATAAAAACAATAAAATATATCGTGTTTAAGGACAGTATAATATACAGATTAAAATACTGATAGAAAAAACCGGATTTTCGTCGTCTATGATTAAATATCATGCGTATACGCACATTTTGGCAGCTGAATCCATATTTTTTTTTAACCTGAGCCGCGTGTTAATAATATGTTTTTTTAGCTCACCGTCCGCCACCTTCCACGCATCTATTTCTCAAATTCCGACTCTATGGAATAATGTAGAATAAGTCATATTATCAGATAAGAAACTCCAAGTTGAAGCGAGACAAGGTCATTAATTACAATGTCGAGCGCGGCGTGCACATAAAAAAACGTGTAAAATTTGTTTCATTTTGAAACAAGTAATCCCGCAGTTCCGCAGAATTGATGTTCACAAGCATGTCTGCACAGCAGTGTGGCACATACTTGTTTAAACGTTATCGGCCGATTAATTTTGTTCCAATCAACTTAAAATTTTTATTTTGGTATTTTTTCTATATTTTTTTTTTTTTTTTTTTATTATTGTGAAGAAGTTATTTCATCAATTACTTACTTGCCTATATAGTTATTACTTATTCTGGAGTTTCGATGTACTTTGAATTGTTTTATAGAAGCAATTTCTATTATGCTGTTATATGTTTTGTTCTATGTATTTTTGAATGAGAATAAGAAATTTTTATTTTAAATCTATTAACAATTTTTCATTTTAAGTTAATTTTTAGGGCATTTAACACTTTAAATCCGATTTATTAAAATGATATTCGAAGATTTGTGTATGTAGTAACAAGATTTTATATAAATCTATAACAAATAATAGAATATATTATTATTTATTAATTAAAAAGTAGTACGCACGATGTTAATATTGGCAATAAATATTTAGAATCACTGTAATTCAACGTTCAATAATGTGTCTAGAAACTATGAAATCGATATTGATTTGTGAAGGTACCCGTTACTCGTCAGTACTTACATTATTCTCGCCTACCAAACACGTGTGAATAAATTTGTATTATTTCTTCGTTCAAAACTTGTTTGAAATAAAAACAAATATGTGCAATTTAATGTATTACATTTTCTGCCCAAATTTATTATTAAAATTTGAAACATTATATATTGGTTTACGTATATACATCTAATAATTAGGCAGTAAATATATTTACATTTACTATTTAATGTGGGAAATCTGAAATATCTTATATTGTAAATAAATAATGTATATAAATACATTATAATCGCATAAATAATAATCTAATTCAAATTAATATTAAAATATTTATAAAATTGGGTTTTGTACACCAATCTTTCTGTTCAACCACAATAAAACACAATAATTTTTTTTTCTAAATCGCTTCGCGGGCTTATAAATTTAGTGATTTCTAATTTGCATTCAAATTAAAGTAACCATTTCGGCCAAAATAAATTAAACTTTGTTATTTTGGGAATCAAATTGTATTGTTGAAACAGAATATAAAAAATGACAAAATGTGATGTAGAAAAACTAGTAGAACGTTGTGGCACACTAAAAGTTTTTAATGGATATATATGCGTCTATATATGCCTCCTACATATTAGTGCCAAATTTAGGGGAGGTGCAGGGCATGCAATGTGCCGGGTCCTCAATGCTGAGTTTGTTTTAGAGGTCTTGGGTTGATGTCCTAGATTTTCTAACTTTGTAAAGTGATAAATTATTAATAATATCAAACAAAGGTCAAGAAAAAAGTTTTTTAAGAAATTACACACATTATTATTTATATTAAACTGTTATGGACTATGGTTGTATCATTATACTTACGACTCGATTTAAAAGTACAGTGATGACTGATGAGCTATGGGGAACCTAAATCGATGAAATGTTTTCTATTTTAAATCTATTTCCACTTTTATCAAATATCAAAAAAAAAATATGATTAATAAAACAAATGACTTATAAATACACCAAGCAATTTTTTTTAAGGAGCATCCAATATTAGTACCTATATAGTACCACCCTGGTCTTCTAAAACTTATATCCAGAACTTCTACATGTACTGCGGATTTAAACAGCGTAGACGTATAGTTATTTTATTATTATTATTGTGTTCTTAGATGTTATCGTTATTGCCGGCAGCATTATAAATAGTTCGAATAAGTCATTTCTAGCCTTTTTACCGTTCTCAGAACTCTTGTATCGTTTTCCAACTTGGTGAATTTTAAATATTATTAAATATGTCTTCAAAATAATGCCCCTGTTCAATATATAGCCAACGAATAGCTTTAATTAATCGATAGCACACAAAAATAAAATACAAATTTTATGGAATCTTGCAGTCCACGAGCCGCTCTGAGGATTTCCCGGGCTGTGAATCGAAACGAAACTTCGAGAGACTGCTATAGCCTGCAGGTAATATAATATACAGTTGTGTAGGTGAGTGGAATTATGTGCTATGGCAATATTAAAATTGTTGAAATTGTAATCAACGCCACTGCACCAATGACAATATTGTACACGTAGGTATACTGCTATACCTATAAAGCGCGCTCACAAATAAAGTAAAACGACATAAGAAATTATTCAAATATAACAACACGGGAAAAGTCGATAAATCGTCGGAACGCAAGAATGCGAGACGTCCAAAAATCCAGCTATTTAAAATTTTAAACGCGTATATATATATATATATATATATACTATTCTGATGATTCGATGGTGTTTTTTTCTCCGAATAAGGATTAAGAGCTTTATTTACTTCGAGTGTTCGTTGTACGCATATTTTACGATTGCAGAGACAAGCGATTCGACAAAAGGAATGCCTGGCATATAACATGCCAAGCTTAATTATAGGTGTAATAGGTGCCTAATAACTTGCATCATAACGCAATTACAAAATACATATTATTATGTGGTGTAGTGTAAGGCATGTAGGTACTTTATTATTATATAACAATATCAAATATGGGTACTTATAAGTTATATATATATACTAATGGGATAAAGTTTGGGAGAAGTACTCAATAAGGGGCTCAGTCTTCTGATATATTTAAAATTTTCTTGAAAGGATACGGTGGTACGCCTTCAAGCGTTAAAGTTGAATCAAAATAATTTCATCCGTTGAAAATAATTATTTATTTATATTATTATACTAGCTGTTCCGCCCAGCATTGCCTGAGCTAAATATTGAGTTAAAATTAACCTGAAGTGAGATCATGGACAATTTGTGAGCAGTAAATTGTCAGGTAGGTACCATAAGGTGAGTAAGTGAGTAAAATCAGAATTAGGTAGGTACATGAAAAACATTGCGACGGTTGCCCGTACCAAAGATTTGTTTTTTTTCTATAAATTTTTTTGTAAAAATGTGTATATAATATATTCTTAATAATTATAATACTTATAAAATATGTATATATTGACAACCTTTTAAAGAAATAGAGATTATACAAATCAATAACAACTATGGTTATCAATAGCAACCATTTATAAACAAATATTTTCATCGTAAATCTCAAAATCCCTGTGTGAGCATTTACCGGGGTTGGACCTCTCTCTTAAATTAGCCTATCTTCTTCCCAGAGGTCTAATATATCTCTATCTCAAATTTAATCACAGTCGGTTGAACGGTTTGTGAATGCATAAAGGACAAACAGACATTAATATATATATATATGTATATATATAGATAATATTTTATGTGATTTTTTAAAAAATTTTTTGTAAGCTTGCTAAAAAGCATTAGTAATTAAATTATTTTAATCTTAAGAGGGCGTTACACCCGCACACGTTGCCTCCGTCTCATAAACGTATAACATACCACAAATTGTACGTTCAACATAATCCATTTAACACATATATGTAATATAGGAGTGAATAACCTATAATCAAATTTAGAAGTAAGAATATTATCTAGTGAATTTCATAGGTTATTTTTATATTTTAATTTTAAAGCGAATTATGATCACTTAAAATGTTAAATTATTTGTTCCTATATATTGAAATGCTCATAACTTACTTTAAAATATAAGTATAGAAAAACCTATGAGGTTCACTAGATAACATTTTTACTTCTAAATTTTATAATAGGCCAATTCACCCTAATCATAAATACAACGGTTTTAAATGGATATTCAGAGTTTGCTATATTATGCGTTTGTAAGACGAAGTCAACGCATGCGGCTATAACATACTCTTAAGTTATTTTATTAAATATTTTTTAGATCCATAAAAATGTTATCATATTGCAGATTACTGCAGAATATACCTACTTAGTTCAATTTTTTTTATGATTTCACTATCTCACTACATATTTGTTACCAATATATTACATTGTAGATGCAGTTTTATTTAATCTTATAATGTTTATTCCATATTTTTATTTCAAATACATATGTTTTTACTAATTTACTTTATTGCACGGTTTAAATTCTGAATTAATTAGTAATAGAGTGTTGTTTAAAAAAATTGATAGGAAAAATGAGAAATTAAATTTGGTTTTATGTATTACATTATAACGCACGAAACACAAAATATTATTGAGATGGTGGTATATCCTTTGCTATTTTGTGCCACTTAAGCCTTGCGGCCATGCTTATACTTAGGTTAACTTCATTACAATAATGAAGAATAATAATAGGGGAAATCCACTCACCTAGCAACACTTTATACAAGACTCATTTATACGAATATAGATCGATGAGCTCTCTGAAAAGGTATAATCACTTCAGAGCTTCGGGTAAATAATTGATGCAAATTTATAATAACGATAATAATATTAATAATAATATGTCGATTGATTGTCCGCGAATGATTAACACAATATGAATACTGCGGCAAGCTGAACTCCACATGACATACTCGTATGTATACACAGAGAGAGAGAGAGAGAGAGAGTGAGAGAGAGAGATACGTCTCATAGTTATAATATGTATTATATCCTTTTCGAAATTCCCGGAATAGTGTAATATAATATGCGTCCTATTGTATAGATATTTAACTGTACGATAATATAATTATACCTATATTATTATCCATTGTTATGATATCGTATGCGTAAAACTGCGATTTATCGAGGATTGAATATATATATATTTATTTATGCATTTTAACTGCGCTAACCTTATTTAGTGTCCCTGCGTGTATGTATACATATATAGAAACATAATTTTGTCGGTTATCGAACGGCACCGTGGGTTAGGTATACGCCTCGCCAGCGATTTCCAATAAACCTAATCCCAGTCAACATTTTTAAGACACGTAAACCGTACTCCTCGCACGCAGTCTTTAAATTCGTCATGCTGTAGGCAGCCCTTTGTGGAACTAATAATAATCGCAGCACCGAGTCGTCGCCACTCGTCTGATGCCGCAGGTACACCACATAATATAATAGATATTATATATTATTCGTACCGGCTATATATACATTTATCTCTGGATCTCGGAACCGATGCCGTTCGGACACGTACAATATAGTTATCCGGCGACCTTTTTTTTTTTTTTTTTGTTAGTCGGTCGGTTGTTTCTATTATATTATATTATGCTTGATGATCTACGACTGCCACCGCGGTATACATATAATCCGCACCGTGGCGAGAAACGACAACGTATATATTATATTATACGCGCTTACTGCGCAGTATATTATCACAATAAAATATATATATATACACACATACAATATAGAATTCGTTGTCCGAGCGCAGCGTCTCTCTCTATAATATATATGTGCGCGTGTGTGTCCCGCCACGGCCACACATGTGGTGCCCGCGAGTTTCAGACCCAGATTTCTCACTTTTAACACAAAAACCGTATATATATATATATATATAATGTACAATATAATGTACGACTCGGGTTGACGCGCGCGGATGTATATAGTGGAAAAAAAAAGATATAGACATAAAGAAGAACGTGGAGTGCCTATACATATAATACAATATATAGTTATATACGCGAGTATGTTATATTATATATAAACGAGTTCCATGGCTAGTTTATTTGTTATTATTATTATTATTATTATTATTATTATTAATCGGCTTAAGCCCGAACTTGGTGTATACAATGCGAGCGAGGAGAAATCGACGGATCCCAAATAAATCAGCTTCGATTTGCTTGACATTTGTATAAACGAAAAAAAAGACATGCCGAATAGTTAAGGTTAAACAGTCACCAGCATATTATACTCCAGTTCTCTCGAAATCGTGTACAGATTGTGTGTGTGTATGGGTGGGTGTTTGTGTGTGTGTGTGTAAGAGAGAGAGAGAGAGAGATATGAGAGACTTGTACGCGGAGAAGGAGAGATATACATGTTTATAAGGACGTGTGCTTCCGTAGGACTTTATTGTTCCAGTTTTCAACCCCCGGTACACATTCTTGATGATTTTTTTTTCCATTAGAAGTTACCATTTACTGTTTCCATTGTCGCTCGTGCTGTATCTCGTCCAGTGTTTAGGGATTATGTATTATTTCTAGAAACTCAGCGTGCGTCCAACAATATGTATAATAAAATAAGATTCGAATTATTGTATATAAGCTACTGCAACAGAATACAGGGCCTGCAACGATTCGCATACATAACGTTCTGTTGATTAATGCACGATTTAGTAGATTTACTGGTGAACACATAATGTATAAATATTTAACAAACATGAATTTTTTCACAACACGAAATGTTTTTATTTCTACTTTAAAGAAATCTTGAAAAAAATTTCACGGTGGTCGTTAGCTATATCAAAATCGGAACTTTGAACTTGTGGACGAAATGGTGGTGATGTACATATATAACAGATACTCTCGATGGTAGTATTGAAGGTGGTTGGGGGCGATCCCTCCAATTAGGATTCGGTTAATTCCTTCTAATATATGTAAGTATTAAGAATAACGACTTATGGCGATTATTAACAGTAAAATAATATAATAAAAGTTTTAAAATATATAATAGGAATAAAATGTCAGTATAAGCTTGGACTGCTGTAGGCTTCACAAGAGGACGTTAACAATTTTTTTTCGCATTTGTTTTTTTGCTACGGTTAGCTCCATTTTCACCCCCATCTCCTCGGAGTTGTGTCAACACAGCTATTGCAGGAAACCCTGTATTTACGATACACACCGACACGTTACGGGTATTTCAAATTTTTCTCCACGGCAGCTAATCAGTGGCATAACAATTTGCGATGCATACACATAGTAATATATTATACTACATAGGAAAACCGAACATCGTTATTTCGTCAAACTATATTTCGTGGACACGATACGTCTGTGTTCTTACAACGAAATATAATAAATTTAGGTATGAAATTTGATCTAATTTCATAGGTAGAAGTACCTATAACCTATTTAATAGCTACGCCACGTGTTATTGGATACACTCACTATATATATATATATATATATATGTATCACACGCAAAAGCCACTGATTGAAAATGCTGTATAGGCTTATCGATTTCACTAGATATATATACGAAATTACGAACGCCTCCAAAACGTCGAAATTCACTTATGGGCGTGCATCGTAGAAATTTCTATACATTTATAGTTACACGAGGCCCGAATGACCGGGCTATATATTGGAGCCACCTTGATAGTAGATAGGTACAATCTCGGGGGACCTCTCTCAAAGTATGGACCGGTCAGCGCAGTCATCTGCACGTGTGCCCGAGCTGGATATGTATGTGTATATACTATATATATATATGAGTTGAAAAAATACAGTAAACATTTATGTGTCGCGTCGGACGAAAACAATTGACCGGCGATAATATAATACACATCTGTATATTCGGTCGGTCCGAAAACAGATATCACGCTTTTTCCAATTTTGATCCGGCTCCGTCATTTGAACAGTATAGTTCTCAGTTATATAATAATTGCGACAAGAAAAACACTCTACTATACTCGATTACTTGACGGTTACTATAACGATCGATTTTCGATCCGACTTATCGTCTTCGTATTGTGTGTGTGCATTCAAATTCAAACTGAAATCTACCTTAATAAAAAGACAAAACTCCTGTATATATATATATATATACTTAAATCTAAAAACCATATGGTTGTGAGTTTTACCGATTTACAGATATAAAACCTAAATTTTCGACTGCTTTCAATGGTCAAAAGTCGGACACAGTTTAGAACTTTTATACGAAATATTATTGTATTCTTCTGAATATGTTTTTTCAATACTATAGTCTATATGCGAGTAGATTTTTTCAGTTTCCGAAAAATAATCAATATAGTATGATTATATGTTTAGAATTGATCCGTTTCAGCAAAACAAATTCAAACAATTTTAAATAAACAGAGAGTATACTAAACATGTTATTTAATTAGTGTATGTGTACAGTGCAAGTACAATTTAATTGACACATACAACGTGGGTATGAGTTTTTTTATCGCGGAAATAACGAAGTCAATTAAACAAAGGATTAACACGTTTATATGAAATACAAAAATACAGTTATAATTTATGGGTATATAATTTGAACCTATTTCAAATTTTTATTGACATTTTTGCTTATATGATGTTTTATTTTCCGCGGAAAACGTTTTCATAAAAGAGAGGATTAGTGATTCAAGTTGTATAATAATTATACATATTGTTAATGTCAATCAAATTAATTGGTAGTTATTTTTTAGCAATCAAAAATCGACAAATATTTAAACATAATAATTTATTACAGTGCAAACAGATATTATTAGTATTTACTAAACTTATTATAATTCTTAACTATACCTACCTTATATTATTTAGGTATTACTTATAGTTTTCGTATTATAAAGTATATTTTACGATCCATATGAAATTATCTTTATTTTCACCTAGAATGTGTATGTAGGTATTTGGACTGTTGTTTTAACAAAACTTATAGGTATTTTGAACTCATCAAGTCATCATTAAATCAACAACACAAACTTTGTTGATTTGAACGAAGGTTTTTAGAACAAAAACTGTATACAATCAACAAACTGTCGGTTGAGCTAACAATTAATTGTACCTATTAAAATTACAAACAATATATTTGTTGACAATTGACAAACTTATTTTTTATGTATTAAGTGTATAGTTGAAATATATTTTTTTTATTCTGAACATTTTCAATAAGTATACT
Source organism: Pentalonia nigronervosa (assembly GCA_014851325.1). Lineage (NCBI taxonomy): Eukaryota > Metazoa > Arthropoda > Insecta > Hemiptera > Aphididae > Pentalonia > Pentalonia nigronervosa. The sequence continues at coordinate 26,191 of JACXSJ010003012.1, forward strand.
GCAATTCAAAAATAAAATACATAGCCGATTATTCTATGCATACCACGATTGTAGTTCCGCCTGCTTTATGTATATAGTAGTCTCCATAGCAGTAACATTAAAATGTCATTATTAGCAATAATACTTTATATCAGTGACCGCCATATTAATAATATAAAATTAAATAAATATCTGTTAATTAACACGACGAAACGTTTTAAAACCGCCGCTGTCTTTAACATTTAACAGTCTACAATGATAGGCGTATCGGTCTCACGATTATACTAAAATAATGACAACAAAAATAAACATTAGTAAAAAATACAGCTAGCAAAACAAAAATTATTCGCTTTTAGAAATAATTACAATATAGTGTGACTATATCACTCTCCGTGCATTAAAAGCGCGCTTATGTGAGGTTTGCACCTACTTTCCCATTTGTAAATGTTAAATAGACACACTTGTGTCACTTGTACATAGGCGGTGACGTATTTAGCTAAGACAGTGGTTCCCAACCTTTTTTATTCTACGCACCCCTTGTAAATTTTCAAAAATCCCATGCCCCCTTATATTAGAATTAAAAAGACCTTTTTTTTTGTTTTAATGATACAAAATAATTATTTTTTATTAAATAATGATATATATTTTTTCATAATTCTAAAAATAAAAGAAATAAGAGTAAATATTAGATTAGAATGATTAGATTATATTATAATAATGTTGTACCTTTTAATAATACTTTACCTGCATAGGTCAATCATTATAAAATACTCGTAAAATTGTTATCAATAGGCGACCGTCCGAAAACTAATTTATTGTTTTCAATTTTATAGATAAAATATTTCTTGTTATTTCGTCATCACTAAATTCCCCCCCAAGCAATACAGAAATTCCCCTCTAGGGGAATTCTCCCCCCCCCCGGTTAGGAACCACTGAGCTAAGAGGTACCATCGCCACGGGAGGATATTTTTTTCTAGAATTAGGTGCTGCTAGCATTATTTTCCACTACCTACAACCATTGTCATTCGTCAATTAAAATGCATTAATAATTTTATCAATTTTTCAAATCATAATTTTATGTTATCAAGATTATTTATTATTTCATTTTTGTTACTATATACCAACTTCGTAAAATATGATTGATTCGGTAACTATATTCAATGACGAGTTACTCTAGTCACCCACTATACGGCAGAGCGAGTTCCCCGGAATTTTTTTATTGAATGAAATTTTTGATACGTCTATCAAAGAAGATAATGGTTATTAGTTAGGTTCAAATTTATATTATCTACTAAAAAATCACAAATATGTTCTTAAAAATATGCGTCCATGGTTTTATGAATCAATAATGATTAAATGTGCGGTAAAATGTGCTGGTAAAAATCACGTCTTGAAAAAATATTACCATTTTGATTTTAAATAATCATAAAATAAGGTACAATTATATGTGTATTTATTCATTAATAATTTTAGATAAATCTAATTTTGATTTCTACAAAATAATTAAAAAATTATAGTATTTACTTAAAATGCAGAAAAAGTAATATGATATAAAATAATAATTGGGTATGACAGATAGACTGATTTTTTTCCGCTACTAAATTGGCAGTCTTCAATAAAAACTTTATTTATATTTCTCAAAATTGTAGATATAGGTAAGTAAAGTGTTTACTTATGTTACAAAATAGTGCTACATACCACAAAAAAAAAACTAAATACTTATAACTATAACATTTTAATTTTTTTTTTTTTTACATGTACGTATTATAATGTCCTAGTGAAAATTACTTAAAATATCCTATGCCAAACTAGATTTATAGTTTAAAAACGTAGTTGTTTTATTACAATATTATTTATGTAGATTTAATCGATATATGTATATATATTTAAATTAATGCTTCTTTGTTAGATTGTCCTCTATTAAGTATAAACTCAAAAACTATTTGACCGTTTTCAATAAGTTAGATTCCTTGAGATTTAGAAGGCGTGTTATAAGATTATTTTATTAACCTTTTAGGTGGCTATAGAGTGGATCCACATGAACTTAGTTTCGGCTTACAAAAATCAAATTTGTTTCTTTAAATGGTTGCAATTGGTTACAGATTATTTCACTATTATAATTAATAGAAATATGCTATATAAAAATGTTTACAAATACATATATTTAAAAACAAAAGAAAACCTTAAAATCAAATATTTATTGACACAATTATGCAATGGTTACACTTATGATTGGCTTGCTCAATTCTATAGACATACTAATGACTAGTTAACACATAAGTACGAACATCAATCTTAACAATATTGGATTTACGTTGGCTTATAAGTATTCGTTGAATCTGTCTTCAGTTTTTTTTTGTGCTCAAGTCAGAAATATGTTCACAATTAAGAATTGAAAAATCATAAAATGTTTTTGTTCTTTTGATTGTATTATGTATAGTATTTTAACTAAAGCAAAGCGGAAAACGATAAAAAGATATATTAAGTCGGGTGAAGTCTGCAGGTAATATAGCGAGTTTTTTTTATTATTACTTGCTGGCTGTTTGCTATGATTTTGGACTCCTGCCTTTGATAAATTCCTGGGTACACACCTGTGACGCGTGTACCAAACAAACGTGGAACAAAATTTAATATTTTTGAGATTGATTGGAATATGTCAATGGATGTGAAAACATCACATAGCGACGTTAAGATAAAATATTTTTGCGAGTCGAATGAAAACGTCAGTGTGCTAAAAAAAAAAATCTTGTCTTATTTATTACGCGCGATATTATAATATATATTAAATTTTATTAGTACCATAGTTAACACACGTGCGCAGAAAAAGAGTCGAGCACGGGACTTATAATTTTTGTTAGCTCTGCTTCGACGTGTGAAAATAATAATATATTAATACTACCCGTTGGTTGTAATATATCACTCGAATATAAAACATATAATTATAATATCTACTATAAATAAATATCGCACTGTTTTTGTCTCTCTCACCCTTCCCCTAGAATCCGATGGGTGCGATTTAACGCGATACGAAGTGAGGACACCACGACGACGGCGCGGCGGCGACAAAAATAACCAAAAACAATATAATATGCTCCTGTTGAACGTAAATAATAATAATAATAATAATAATAATAATAGACAGAAATGGCATGTCAGACAAATTGACGGTACCTAATCTATAGCGATGAAACATCAGCACGTGCAAAAACAAATAGATTTCAACGTTTCCACCGCCGTCGTCGTTCATCAATCAATGATGTGAACAAATCAAGTCAGAATGTCGGACGTTTGAGCGTGGTCAGATAAGCTCGTAGGTCATGTGAACACGATTTCAATGACCGATTTGAGCAGGAGAAACACTTTTCAACCAAATTTAAAAAAGATCGATTTCCTTTTCGACTAAGACGAAAAGTTTAATAAATAATATGCTTTGATATATAGAAACATATTATAGAAAATTATTAAAAATATAAGTTGTATAAAATGTGTATAACAATATGTATATAAATAATAATAAATTATTGTTGTCAACAATTATTAAATGTATACCTAATATAGAAAATTATTAAAAATACAACTTGTATAAAATGTATATAGTAATATATAATTTTTATCAATAATTATTAAATGAACCTAATACAGAAACTCTTTAACAATACCTATAACGATCAGTCTTAGTATATTATACGATATACCTATAACCTATGTATGGTAGTTACTATCACAATCAAACTCGACGACCACCTATCAAATAATTAATGACAAATAATTATATTGACAACAATTATATATTACTATTATTTATTTTATACATTATACACATTTTGTATAACTTATTTATATTTAATAATTTTCTATAGTATGTTTTATGTTAATAAAATTATATAAAATGTTTTTATGGCTGCATACGAGTTGGGTCCAGGATTTTTTCAAGTACAAGATGTACTATAACTAGGACAACTAGGTCTATATTAGTCTACATTACTATCAGTGTCATATTTTAATGTCCATGCTGATATTGGCAACCATATACTATCTTAAATTGTGATGTTCACTGAAGAAAACATGTAGTAACCTAACCTAAAGTAAACGCCGTGATCTATCATTTGGTCTGTTTAGTTCTAACAACCAAAATCGTTGTTGAGTGTATAAATTATATAATCTGTGTATTATCATAGATTTAAGACGACTTCACATGACACTATGAACCACGATTTCAAGGAAAACAAATTCTACGCTGTAATTGGCTGAATCCAATGGTAAGTAATTGGTATACTACAATGTTACCATAGTAAATTTCTTATAAAAGAGAATAGAATCCAATCCTACTCATTGTCTATGTTATACCAGTTTCCAGTTACTATTTAATTAATTACGTCAATACGAACGTTTGAATCACTTCATCACATGGATAATTATTTTATACACCATATATATCCCGTGCCAGTGTGCCACTCGAAATGCATTTAGATGTTTAGAACTAAAACATAGAAATAAAATCCCCATGAGTACCTACTATACTTGTTTGCACTTTTTTTCAATAAATTAAGGCTTCAAATACTTGTTTATTAATTTTGTATTATTTAACGATAGTTTAAAGTTGTGTATAATTGTAACGGTTTGAAAAATTAAAATACAATAGTTGTGAAAGTATATAGGTCTCTGAGATGTGTTGCTTTATGTGTATGCTGTGAGATTTAATTTCATTTAGTTGTTATATTATATTGTTATAAATAAAATAAAAAGAATAATAAATATGCATTTTGTATAACAAAAAACAAAGGCACAAAAGTCAAAACAAACGTCTCGATCACTTATGTCTCACTTGTCATCTGTTACACATAAATTAATAATAAATAAGTTGGTAGGTACTAAACTATTGCAAGCTTACCCCCACTGGGCACGTCACCGCCTACTGCTATACAAATCAAGCCCAAATGACCTATGGTAATTTTGGGGTAAAAAGAGGTACACTGGCGCTCTGCAAACGGGCTACGCCCCTGCGGCCTACACTGCACGATTGTACCGTACTACAAAAATACCGTATTAAAATATAAAATATAGGCACTCACATCATCATTTAGAGAGAAACAATAAAACATGTTTCCGTTGATCGGGAAACCACCGTGGGTACACAGTCGAAATTAAATGTCACATAATATATAAAAATCCCCACTATCTGTGAATACACAAATAGGTACTACTAAGTATACTTGCCAATAAACACTAGCTGATTCGTCCACCTATGGGGCTATATTTTATTTGTGTATATATTTTTCTCCTTGTACACAAGAGAAATAATATTATTGCATTGCGTGTGGTATAATAAACACAAAAATCGTAGATACAAAAATATGGGTATACGCGTAACGTGTGTCGACGCATTACTTTATTCCGCGAACGCGAAAGGCCCATTAGATATATTATATTGTTATACCTATCCGGTACCGTGCAGTATGGTCGGATTCTATGTGCGGGCCACAGACGTGGCGTTTAATCTCTCTCTCTCTCTATATATATATATATATATATTTACTATTAAAATATATAATGCCCGCGTCTCTGCGCTCACGTGGTGCGGATTTTAGATGTACATCCGACGCCATTATATCGTGTATAATATAATATATAGGCCCTGAAATCTGTCGACGCCTTCGTCAGGGAGTGGGCAAGAACGTCAACGTGTATAATATATTATATAAGGTGCGTGCTCA